>OY730187.1:19958944-20063451 GCA_963422495.1 Polyommatus iphigenia | reverse complement strand
AGATATAGGGTTAATTTTCATTTCAAGAAGCTGTAAGGAATGTCAAGAAAGAATTTTATGTACTAGTCGAGGGTTTTTGTAAAGAGTCTATATAATATTTAAGACCGTGTTGTTTATATGAAATAAAAACTTTCTCAAGACTGTTCTGCGGGCCTAGACAAGCGGCAAGCGATTATCGTAAACGCTAACGCCACAAAATGTATGGGATTTGACATTAGTATTCGCTAGCGAAGCAATGAGTTATGTCAAATCGCATATTACATTTTGTGGCGTTGGTGTTAGCGTATACGATAATCGCTTGCCGCTTGTCTAGGCACGCTGCTCTGAGTGAGCGTTGTTGACAGCATTCGGTATGTGCTGCCTATTTGGTGCAAAAGGGATATAGGCCGCGCATAACATAAACATGGCTCGGCACCTCGATGTCCTCTTCAAAAGTTGATATTGTGCCCACTACCCCCTCCAGTTTCACCAATCTCAAGGTCATGCTATACCTGAAGGTCACCCGGTTTGTTATAGTAAATTGTTGTTGATATCTGTTGTCACGTTATGAGCAGCTCTTGCGCGTTATTGGTAGATATTGCACAAGTACGCCAATAGCCGGGTCCACACCAGACGATCCAACGCGCTCCGATCGCACGCGGCATGAAGCGCGTTGCACGGAGCGTTTGGTGTGGACGTGCCGCGCGCGATCCATGGGCAAGTTTTGGTGCGCGCGCTCCCTGGCGCTCGCGATCCGTTCGTTGTCGGTTTTCTTGCCCGCTTCAAAGGTGCCTCAGTAAACGTGGCGCGCGCGGTGTGGACGGTTTTGTGATTCGAGCGATTCATCACACCATGGATATTTCGCAAAGTCGTCGTCTGATATCGCTTTATAAGGAGTTTAAATCAGTCTGGGTTTGCGCCCGTAACGTTCGGACGCGCTCCGTGTTACGATCTCTGTAACGCCAACATTCGTTTCGTATTTACGAGTTTTTTTTGTTTCCGAGTTTAAATATTCTGGATTATGATTATTTCGGTTATAATTATTTATAATTATCAAATCAAAAGTGAACTTAAGTGAATAGTTTTGTTTCATAACAAACTTTCTTAAGAAGAATAAGAATAAGAATCATTTATTTGCAGAAAGTACCGTACAAAAGATGTTATAATTATACAGGGTTTCAGTCTTTCTACCTAATAACTATAGGCATGCAAAATTTATAGTAATCAGTGATCACACACAGAATAATTTAAATAAA
Organism: Polyommatus iphigenia; assembly: GCA_963422495.1. NCBI lineage: Eukaryota > Metazoa > Arthropoda > Insecta > Lepidoptera > Lycaenidae > Polyommatus > Polyommatus iphigenia. Next base: position 20,062,216 of record OY730187.1, on the reverse strand, counting down.
ATATATAAAAAAAACACATTTCATTAAGATAAAATTTATAGAAAGTGTTCTGTTTGAATAAAATTGTATTATAATTTTTACTGTTTACTTAGTCAATTAAAATTTAATGTAATAGAATATAGTATAGATAAGAATCTTAAAGAAAATAATAATACATTTTATTCAAACCTTTCATTCAAATTGTCAATTGGTATTCATTATGATCAATATACATAGCATAAAATGTAAGTCATAAAATATATACTTAAGTCATTCATTAAATTTATTTACATTCATTTCATTCAATTCCATATTATATTTCATGTCATACATTAAAATAATTTTTAAATTTTCAAATGTAGTTACAACCAACAGTAATATAAATATAATTCATTTCATACATAATGCAATAAATAATTTATATTATTGATTTTTTATCATTCACATAGTCTAATAAATTATAATAACATTTTTCTATCAGAAACCTTTTCAATTGTTTCTTAAATTTTTTAAGATTCATTGCTTTTAGGTCTTTTGGTAATTTATTATAAATCACAGGAGCCATATGAAAAACATTTTTATGCATTAGCGTGGTATTTGTCATACGATTACATAGGCGGTATGTGTCACGTTGACGCCTGTTGCTCGCTATCGATGCTAGCTCAAAAAGATTTGGATTTTGTTTAACTAATGTTGCAACTTCATAAATATATAGACATGTAAGAGTGAGAATTTTATATTTCACAAAAAATGGCTTGCAAGTATCGGTTTGTGATAGCCCAAACATAGCTCTTACACATCGCTTTTGTGCCTTAAAAACTATTTCAACATCTGTTGAGTTTCCCCAAAATACTATGCCATACCTTAGTATCGAAACCACTAATCCATTATATGCAGTTACTATTGTACTGACATTTGAAATTTGAGTTAATTCATGAAGGGCATAAACCGATTTATTAATTTTTTTACAGAGTAGTTCGATATGAGCTTTCCACGATAGTTTACTATCTATTGTGAGTCCGAGAAATTTGGTAGTTTGCACTTCAGAGATTGACTCAAATTTATAATTAATATCAAATTTGGAACATTAACACGTTGTTTAAAATGCATAAGCTTTGTTTTTTCTAGATTAGCTTTTATATTATTTGAGTCTAACCATTTAATTATGTCCCTTAGCGTGTTATTTATGTCTAGTTCATATGTTTTGTTATCTTTACATTTGATTGTAGCAGTACTGTCATCAACAAAAAGTGTTATTGGGTTGGAAGTCGCTTTAGGGAGATCATTGATATAAATAATAAATAGAAGTGGACCTAAAACACTTCCTTGTGGCACACCGTACAGTAATTTTAGGGCTTTTGAGAGGTATATTTGTTCTATTTTTGTTTTGGCGTTAATTTTTACTATTTTTGTATACTGAGTGCGATTTTTTAAATAGCTTTCTATGAGTTTTAATGTATTACCTCTTATGCCATACGCTTCAAGCTTAAATAGCAGAATATTGTGATCTACAAAATCAAACGCCTGCGTCATATCCATAAATAAGGCGCAAACTGGTGTCCTTTTATCAACATTCGACATTACTACATCTAGAAATTCATATATAGCAAGGTTTATGGTTTTATCTCTTCTGAATCCTTTTTGTTCCTTAGCAAGAATATTTTGTTGCTCTAAATAATTGTAAATAGTATTATATAAATGTTTTTCGAACACCTTGGAAAAAACAGGTACTAGAGCTATAGGCCTATAATTTTCAATATTTTCTTTATTATTTTTCTTAAATATTGGTTTGATTATACTTATTTTTAATTTTTCTGGATATATCCCACTTTCTATAGATAAATTTAAAATGTGGCTAAGTGGTGACTTAATGTAATCAACTACATATTTAATGACTTTAGTCGAAATGTTATCATATCCAACACTGTTAGTGTTTTTTAGACCTTTTATTATTTGTTTAATGTCATCAGGTGTACATGGTTTCATAAAAATGGAATTAAGTTTTGATGTCATATATTGTTTGTAAAAAGTTTGATTATTTGAATTTATTTGTGTCACTTTATTTATATAGTACTTATTAAAAGCATTAGAAATGTCATTAGGATTCGTTATAATATTATTATTTTGTTTTATATATGAAATAGTATCTGTTGGTTTATTTTGTTTTGCGGAATTTATGATTTGCCATATAGTTTTTACTTTATTGTATGATTTTGCTATATTATGGTTATTTTGAGCCCGCTGCGTTAATTTTACAATTTTTTTAAACCTTTTAGTATACTGAGTTAATTTTTGCTTATTCACTATAGTAGGACATCTTCGATAATTCCACAATAGTTTACGTTTTTTTGCACTACAAATTTTTATACCCCGTGATATCCATTTAGGTTTTTTGTGGATATGTATAGTTATAGTTTTATATGGGAAGCACAATTTATAAAACAATGTAAATATATCAAAGAAAACATTGTAAGCAATATTCGGATCACATACATTATAAACATCTGTGAATGTAAACTGACTAATACAATATTTGAACTTTTCAAGGTTTTCTTTGGAAAAATCATGCCGTTTCTTTCTCCAGTACTTAATTAAACAAATATTTTTTACATTGCACCTTAACAATTGAGAAGTGTGGTCGGATAATACTAGCTCGATTACTTCAGATTTACACTGATTTTTGAAATTGTGGGCAAAATTATCAATACATGTCTGGCTTACATGTCTTGTAGGTTCTCTTATCTGCAATTTTAGATTATAGTTAAGAAGAATACATTCAAATTCTAGCGTTTGATTATTTTGTTTAAGGATATTAATATTAAAATCACCAGCTATGATTATTTTGTGCTTACGATAATTCATGTTTAAGTAAGCCAAACATTTATTTAATATATTGAAAAATACATTTAAGTTACTTAGTAATGGTACTCTATAGAGGCAGACAACAACAACTTTGTAATCTGTAAGTTCTATTGCACAACATTCAAAAGAAGAGCATAAGGAAAGACCTAAGAGTGTTGAAATAACTTTGAAATTTAGTTCTTTTTTTACAAATATACATGAACCACCCCGCTTTGAATCATTTCTGCAATAGCAAGATGCCAAGATGTAGTTAGGGATTGGGCAGGATTCCTCTTGACCTGAGACCATAAAGTGCTCAGTCAGACATACAATATCAACATCAGTACATGCGCGTGCAGTCTTTATAGGCAAAAAGGCAGTGCTTGCCATTCACAGATAACAGATATTTTAATTTAACTTTCGTACTTTTTAAATGACTCATGACGTTAATTTTTTAATAATAATAGTAAAAAATATAGTAAAAAAATAAATAATACACATTTAAAACGCCTCAATTTATAAAATAGCAACATGTAATCAGGTACACGCGCGAACGGGTTCACGAGAGGTCAAGATAGGCTCAGTGTTGAGGTGCCTGCCTTGCGCGTATGTGTGAGTGTGTCCGTGCACAACCGAAAACGCACACAACCATGAATATCGAATGTGATTATTGTACTGCAAGCTCTGCCGAAGACCCCAGCAGTGTTGCCAACTATGGGGATATCCCACTTTTAGTAGGGAAAAATTAAATATATAGTGCGTATTTTAGGGAGTAAAAATATTATATTATATTCATGGGCGTGAAATTTTTTAAGCAAAAATGTATATTTATTTGGTTTTTATTACTGTTTTTATATAAATAATGACATCATGAGTGATGTTTTTGCCGCAAACAATAATTGCGGTCGGCTGAAGTAGTATTTTCAGCGTTTTGATCTCTCAGTGGAAAGTACCCCAAGTAATAAATAATATATTTAAATAATAGTTGGGGAGTTCTGGTTGAAATTCAATGGCATCACTGGCGCCGCGGCCGGCGCGGGCGCCCGCGCCATCCATGCCGACGGCGATCGGAACTACTCGTGAATAGTCGTGAGCAATCGGATATAATCCGAGTAAAATGAATAGACGCAAATCTAACTAATTACGTATAATATGTACATTATGCATTTTTGTTTTGTGAGGTTTATAATATTTGTTTACATTTTACATAGCTGAAATTTTTTGTGTTTTGGGAGGCCATTTGCTTTTTTCATGTGATCGAGCACTGTTAGTACTATATTATATTATTATTTTTGGTTTTATAGTTTTCTAAGAATATTTTAGATTTTAATATTTGAAAGTTTGTATAATATTTAACAGTTTAACATTAATAATTGCGTACATTCATAACTGTCACTCACTTGGATAAGATAATAATTTGTGGTGGCCAAAATTTTGCATTTATTTACATCGGATTATGGATCGGATCTCAAGTAACCGGAACCTTGATTATGTGAAAAGACAAAAGTTAAGCTGATTAGGTGAGTACTTAAAATATACTAGATATAAAAATGAAAAAGTTGTAAAAGAAAAAGTTTTTGTTTTGTTTTGTTTCATGCCAAAACTAATGAACCGATTGTAATAAAATTTTGTACACAGTTAGTCTAGAGCCTGAGAGAGCCATAGGCTACATTTTGATGAGGCAAAAATATAGTATCTAATTTCCATGGTAATATCGATGAAAATAAATTCACATTGTATTTCTAATACGTAACAATAGATGGCGTATTTATTTATTTTAGCGCACAATATTATGTTGTATGGTAATTGGTATATTTCCATGGGTTTCGATGAAAGAAACTCTCATTGTAGTTCCAACGTGTGACAACAGATGGCGTTTTTTTTATTTCTTCATAACAGAACGTAATTATACTAATAGTTTAGAAAACATAGTTTTTAATTTATATCCACACTATTATTATAATTTATGCGAAAATATCTCTTTTTGTCCGTTTGTCTGTCTGTTTTGCTTTCACACCAAAACTACTGAACCGATATCGCTGCATTACCAGTGTCAAAATCTTGTGCACGCCGCTGCATCAGTATTTTTATCTGAAAGTTCTTGCAGGCAAATAGATAGTGCGATATATTTTGATCTTAATCCTGCGATATTTTGGTGCAGAACATTTAGATATTTACTGTCGAAAAAAAGCTGGTTCCGAAAGTTCTTCATGCGATAATAATTCTTCTGAACGTATATTATTATTTTCCTCTTGTATAGCCAGAATTGTGTAGTTTAAGTCTTTAAATATTATACTCATGCCATGATTGTTCAAAACACAAGATTTTGTGTATATAGTGTGATGATAACTTAAGTTCAAATTAGAGTCTAGTATATAGGCATATTCATGGGTGGCATTGTCCAAGTAAAGCATATTGTTAAATGTTTCCAGTCTAAAGTTATAGATATTATTAAAGTTGTTATTGAATTTAAATGTTGGTAACATGATTATTATATTAGTATATTTTATGTCAAGTAGCATTTGTCTCATATATATCATAATATCATAATAGTTATTCGTTCTTCTAAAGTCTTCCTCACCAATCATTACAATACAAAAGTCATTAAGAGAATAATCTTTTATTTTTGTTGACATGTTCTGTAAGAGTTGTCTTATTCCAACATTTGGAGTTAAGTAGTGGCAGATTTGAAATTTTTCTTGAAAATGTTCCTTAGCCAAACTTAAAATGTTATTAGTTTTATTTGTACTTAATATACATAGCTTATTTTTTGGAACTTGGGCATATTTTTTCACTTCATACTGGACTGGTGGCTCCATCTGTGCTTTGGAATGTACATTATTATTTTCCAGTGCTTGTTTTTCTATAATAATATTAGTTTTACTCGAAGTATCTGTTTGAGTTTGCTTGGTGCTGTATGTTTTTGTTTGTCGTGGATTTCTTTTTGTAGTTTTAAGCGGGGATTTTATCGGACTGGTAACTATTTGCTTGTAGAATGAATTTTTGCGAGTCAGATTTTTATTTTCGGTTTTTAGCGCTTCAATTTCAATTAATAAGGAGTCTATTTCATTATTTGCGCTGAGTAGTTTAGTTGTTAAGTCATTAACTTGTTTTTTTAGTTCAGTAACAATATCAATATGTTCGTCTTCCGATATATCTGGAACGCTATGCATAGTGCCATCTAGAGTATTGTTATTGTCAAGACTGTCATCTAGGTTCGTAACGGTATGCGCTTGAACACGTCGAAACGTAATATTTTCAGTTTGATCCATTATTTGGTCAAGCGGTTCTTGGGTAATCCGATAGATGTCCTCGGTAAACTGCTTTATCAACAGAACTTGTATTCGATTTTTTCTACTGGCTGATTTGTGATTGGCGTTTGGTGAACTGTTTTACCCACAGAACTTAAATGTCAATATCAGCTGTTACTCGTTTGAGTTCATAATTTGTCTAACGATCAATCAGTAGGTTTTTTACTTAATCGAACCTTTGTAATAATTCCTTTGAGAAAATAATTGTGTATAACGTTACTTGTTATCTGTTAGTGATGACCTTTATCACTCACAACTTGGATTAATATGTAAGTATTGTTTTTTGTTGATCACTAGAGACTGCACTTTGTTGTCACTGTTTCTTAGTTGTCTGTTATTTCTGGGTTCGGATAACACTGTCACTTAATTATTATACACTTATGTTAGGATTTTTCTGCAAATTTATAAGAGAAATAAACTATTACTATTTTTTACAACTTTAAAATGCACAGAGCTGATTTTATTGTTATGACAGCAGCTGTCAAAAAAGTATTTTCGTATTATTACTTTTTTCGATCTACCCGCATTGTGTTGTAATTATTATGAGTGAACCTGAGGAAGAAGGAGTGATGGAGCCTGCACTCAATGAGATGTCTGCGGAGGCTGTTAACATAATCGTACTGGAATCTGGAGAATATGAAGGAGAGGTAGACTTAGAGTGGGATGATGCAGGTATGTCCGTAGGTCATAATAATCTTGACGACATTGGAAGTGAAGCGATGTTGCAGCCAGGCAACAAAAGGCGACTAGCAGGCAGTTCTCCAGAACCGCTAGCTGATGATGGCTTTACACTGGTACAAGCGCAGGAACCTGCAGAGAACCCCTCCATCTGCATCACCTAATCCGCCAGTTAATTTACGTAATAATTTTGGAGTTTTTATAACCGCCAAGACCGATTCCCTACCGAAGCAGTTAGCGTTTGCAAAACTATTGGCTAAATATACTCGTAATATTCAGGGCATAGAGACCATCAAATATAAAAGTCCTTACAAACTTTTCATTAAATTTAAAACCGAGCTAGACACAAACAATTTTCTAAATAATAAAATTACGCAGGATCATGAGTGGGTTTGTAGAAATATTAACGAGTTGCATTACTGTTATGGCGTTGTCCGGGATATTGACATTGATATAGAAGATAAGGAATTGAAAGAGATTTTCGAATGTGACACAAAGATTTTATCCATTAAGAGGTTGTTACGGAAAGATTCGGATGGTAAGTGGATAAAGTCTGAAACCGTTCGAGTAGGGTTCGAAGGTTCAAATCTTCCAAAATTTATAAAAGCTTACGGGTGTCGAATGGCCGTAGATTCTTACATGTATCCTGTGACTCAATGCTCTAAATGTTGGCGATACGGTCACGTCAATCAGATTTGTCCTTCTAAGACCCCAATTTGTCCTAAGTGTAGCGGGAAACATGAAAACTGCGAAACGAAAAGTTATAGATGTGTTAACTGCAAAGGGAATCACTTATCTTTTATGAAATCTGTATGCCCTGTATTTGAGAAAGAAAGAAATATTCGGATTTATATGGGAAATCATATGTGCTCTTATAGGTTTGCATTAAATAAAATGAAGGAAAAGACACTGGAAAATACTTCGAGCAGATTGGAACCCGAGATGCCTTTTGTTAAACCTATTCTTTCCCACGTCAGGACCGACGGTGCTTCGGTCTCAACTTACAGAGATGTTACTGTTGGTAATTATGAAGCCATTGAAACTTTACAAGAAAGTGATGATGACAACATGGAATTAGATGAATGTGTTTCTTCGGTGCCAAATCAAGAGTCATCTACCACATCTGAATTCAAGAAAAAGAACAAAAATAAATTGAAGAAAAAAAGTCTAGAAATCAGACGCGATAAAGAGGACGTTTTTCCTAATTTGGTGATAACTAGCGCTGAAATCCATGCTGAAAATAAGCAAGATGAAATGTCTAGCTCTAGTACTAATCATAAAGAAAGGAAGCGTTTACTAGAAAGGATTTTAGATAAAATAAGAGAGGTTTTTGTAGCAGAAGGAAGTTTAAAAGATAAGTTTAAAATGTTGTTTGAATTTTTCTGGTCCGAAGTGGTAGATCTCTTACAAGAATACTTGAATTTTGAGACGGTGCTTAAGTTTGTGGGAAGAAACAATAATGGCCAGTAATATCAATTCTTTACACAGCAGTATCAACATTTTTCAATGGAATGCTAATAGTTTAAAACATAAAGCCAGCAGTTTCAAACTTTTGATGTCACAAGACAAAATACATATGGCCTTTGTTAGTGAAACGTGGCTTTCATCTAGTGTCAGCTTGAAATTTTCTGGTTATAATATTGTGAGAGTAGACACAGAAGATTCATATGGCGGTTTGTGTGCCATAATACATAAATCTATAAAATTCTCTGAACGAGCTACGAATATTCCTAACTCTGATATCCAGATTATCAATATTGACATTTTTAACGTACCTACATTAAAGCCCGTGATTGCTGTGTATTGTTCGCCTTCAATTTCTACAAGTCAACAGGATTGGGATGCTATTTTCAATATATTCAAAACAGGCTGTCTTATAATCGGCGATTTCAATGCGCATCACACTCTGTGGTCCTGCAAGTCTGATAGAAGAGGTGAAGCTGTTTATAAAGCTATGTTTGAAAATGTTTTTATATGTCTTAATGACGGTGCGCCTACTAGAGTGAAGTGGGTTAACGGTAACCTTCAAAAAACCTCGCCTGATATATCATTTGCAGCCACAGACATTGCTGTCAATATGGGTTGGCAAGTAACAAATGAATCCTTAGGCAGTAATCATCTAGTGCTAAAGTTAAGTTGTGGTTTTTATAGAACAAACAGACACATTAAAAAAAGAAATTATAAAGCAGCTAATTGGGAAGAATACACTAAAGAAGCTACAACAATGTTTAATCATGAAGAAGTGAATGATGTCCAAAAGAGTTATGATAGTTTTACAAATCAAATTAAATATTTAGCTGATAAGCACATCCCTTGGATCAAAATTTGTCAAGACCCCATATCAAACTTCAAACCCAAACATTACTGGAATAAGGAGCTTTCAAAGGCCGTTGCTGAAAGGCGTCTTGCATTGGCGCAGTTACGGCGTAACCCTACACCTTCTAATTTGCTTCTATGGAAAAACAAAGTATCCCAAGCCAAAATACTTATAAGAAAAGAAAAATGTAAGTCGTGGAGAGAATTTTGTTCCAGTATCAACCACGAAACATCAGCACCCGTTATGTGGAGAAAGATGCGATGGATCAAAGGCAACACTGGACGCAGAGATACTGTAGATCCTCTTAATGCTGAAAAGCTACTGCATTCCTTGACTCCTGATTATGTTGCTGAGAAGGAGCCAACTTTGCCAGAAAGACAACCTTCCATTATAGAATCACCCATCACTCTCGCGGAGCTTCGTAATTGTTTAAAAAAGAAAGATACCTCTCCAGGAATGGATCATATATCATATACTATGATCTATTATCTTCCAAATAATCCTAAGTGTATGCTTTTAAAAATTTTCAATTTAATAATGTTGTCAAGTAATGTACCTGATCAGTGGAGAGACATACAAATAGTCCCTATTCTTAAACCGGGAAGGGATCCCACTCTTGCCTCCTCATTACGTCCTATCTCATTAATGTCTTGTCCGTGTAAGATATTCCATTTGATTTTATTAAGAAGATTGGAGTGGTTTATTGAAAGCCAGGGCCTCCTTCCCGGCGCGTCGACTGGTTTTAGACGTGGACAACCTTGTGTTGATAACCTAGCTTTACTTACATCTCATATACAATTAGGTTTTGCCAGAAGAGAGCCAACAATCGCTTGCTTCATAGACATTGAGAATGCCTACAACAATGTAAATATAACTGCATTAATTCATATCTTGCATTAAATTGGAATCGGTAATTTTATTTGTAAATATTTGTTTAATTTTTTGTCTAATCGTCATTGTACAATTGTTTTAGATGATCTTAGTAAAGTAGTAGCATTATTAATCAGATGTACAAACCAGGGACTAGCTCGAGGGGATCCCCTCTCTCCTTGTTTATTTAATATTGCAACCAGATGTATTTCTAGAATTATTGTAAATAACAATGTTTGTAACTCCCAATACGCTGATGATTTCGTGTTATACAAAACAGTTGTAAATGGTAATACTGTAGAAGCAGTTAACTCTCTTAGGTTAGCTATAAAGGCCGTGATTAATTATTTGAATAGTATTGGTCTACAATTATCTGTATCTAAATCTAATATTTGTGTATTTAATAGAACTAGAAGACGTTTTAATATTGATATTGAGATTAACGGCTCATCTCTTAACGTGGTGGATAAAGTAAAATACTTAGGTTTGTGGTTGGACTCGTCCTTAAGATGGAGTATTCATGTAAATGATTTGTGTGCTAAAAACTATAAATGTTTGAACGTCTTAAAAGTTCTATCGTGGGGAGTTCACCCTCAATATATTCGCCGTCTTTATATTTCTCTTGTAAGGAGCCGGCTGGACTATGCTAGTTTTATATATGGTAGTTGTGCTAAAACACATCTCAAAAAGCTCGATATTCTACAAAACAGAGCGTTGAGAATATGTGGATCTTTTATACGTAGCACTCCGGTGTTTTGTTATGCAGAGTGAACTCTCCATTCCTCCCTTGTATATACGTAGGTACGTGTTGGCGAGTAGATTCTTTCTTAAATTTAAGTCTAGACTAGGCAATGATTTGTTATATTCTTTAGATCAGTTAAATTTAGTACGCAACTATTTTAGCAATACTAATTATCCAATTCTAGCACAAATTAACTCTGAATGGAGTAATATTAATGTATATGAAAGTGAAAAGTTAGAGGCGTATTCTTTAAACACATGGGTGTCTTCAATAGATGTCGAAGAACTCATTGTCGATAAAGTTGGCGATATGGCTCCAAAACGGAGCTTTTCTGATTGTGAACTTAAAAATTATTTTTTGCAATTTATATCTGATAATTATTCTGATTGTTATAAATTATATACGGATGGCTCTAAATGTACTCAAGGTGTTGGAGCTGCCTTCTTCGATCCCCAATTAAACGTTTCACAGAAGTTTAAATTACATAAAGATAATATATAATGACTGCTGAACTTCTAGCTATTAAAGAATCACTAACATATGTTAATAACTTGGATAACAATAAGAGTATAGTAATTTTATCAGACTCGAGAAGTGCTCTCCAACACCTTCGTCGGTGTGCCACGAAGCAACGTGGCTCTCCATAGCCTTCGAAGCTTTGGATTTACTCCGGCATATTTCTGGAAAAGTTTTAATTAAACTACAATGGGTTCCAGCCCATGTCGGTTTAACTGGAAACGAAACTGTGGATGCACTTGCTAAGAGTGCAGTTATGGATGGTCCCGTGGTCTGTTCTAAACCTTTTGTAAATGAGCTTCGTCATCACATTAAGGAGAAGGCGCTCGAGAAATGGGAATACCATTTTGGCGAGGAATTACAAAGAGGTGTTGGAGTTTGGTACGGAACCATCCAGAATAAACCAGTATGGGAGCCTTGGTTTATTTCGTGTAATTTATCGAGAAAGTTGTTGGTGTCAGCCTTTAGATTACGATCTGGGCACATTCCAGCAAACAAATTTTGCCACTTGGTTGGAATTAAGCCTTCGCCCAATTGCGATGTGTGCGATAAGCCCGAAGACCTGTATCATGTTTTGCTGGAGTGTGCTCGGACTGCAGAGCTAAGATCAAGGCTCCTAGGAGACTGGTTGCCTGCACAATGGACGGATCAATAGTGCACTTTCGGAGCCGTTGTCCCCAGAGGCAATAAAATTGTATAGTTATTTGGATCTGTCCCTTATGTAGGGGACACTGTGTTCACCTATGAGGCTGACATTAATTAACACTGAGTGTTAAAAGCCTCTTTAAAATAAAAAGATAAAAAAAAGGAGTTTAAATGTTTGTGGGACCCAAAAGATGTTTATTTTACGAATAGAGGTGCAAGAGACGATGCTTGGGCTCAGATTTCTCGCAAAATGGGGAACAAGCCAATAGAGGTTCTAAAGAAAAAAATGCGGTCTCTGACGGGAGGATACACCGTCCTTTTCTTTTTTGTACTTCTTTGCGCAATAATTTAAGCAAAATAAATTTAAGGCAATTCGCCGCCGCTGTACGTGTGACTCCATATCGTGCAAGATACTGACTGACTTGAATAACGGATCGCCTTCGGATCGCTTGGAGCGCATATTAGGATCGCAGTTTCCAAGTTCTTGGATTGGTTTAACGCGCTCCACGCTCCACGCTCCTCGATCCTGGATCGCGGATCACGGGATCGCCGCTCCAAGATGGCTGGAGGGGTAATTAGCCGGGTCCACACCAAACGTGGTGTGGACCCGGCTAATTACCCCTCCAGTTTCACCAATCTCAAGGTCACGGTATACCTGGAGGTGCGTGTTGATGGAGGCGATGCGGATGAGCGGGCGGCGCGGCACGTAGGAGCCGGGCACGGCTAGCTGCAGGTCGCGCGCCGCGTGCAGCCGCCGGCTCACGTACTGCAGCTCGAGCGCCGTGTGCGCGCGGAACTGCCCGCCGATGCGCCGCACCACCGTGCAATACACCTCCCAAGCGGAGTTCATGTAGCGGTCGTCGTTCGTCTCCTAAAAAGATTGATTTCATTAGCCGTGTACTGACCAAGCGAGCGGCCTGGCGAGGCAGCCACGGACATTTGCCGCAGTACGTATGCCGCGCGAGGCGGCGTCGGTCTGTAAGTTTTCTAATCCGAGGCTGCCTCGCGCGACAATTCCGAGCCACCGTAAGGCTTAGCCAGCATCGATGCTCAGTTTAACTTAAAACGCACAACTAACACTACCGTCTTGAGTGAGCGCGGCAAACGTACCGAGGCGCCTAAGCACCGACAACGCTCGGCTCGGGCCGCGGCACGCTCGGGCGTGGCAGCGCGTGCGTTTGCCTCGGGCGAGGCTCGTCTTGATCTGACCGAGGATTTGCCTCGCGAGGCTGCTCGGTCAGTCAGTACGCGGCTATTAAGCCGTATTTACATTAGGAAACTCGTGTTATGCTTGATTAATCGAACAATCGATTGTTTTTTTTTTTAATATATATATATATATATATATATATATATATATATATATATATATATATATATATATATATATATATATATATATATATATATATATATATATATATATATATATATATATATATATATATATATATATATATATATATAGATTGTAAGGGTTTCGATTTTTTTTATCTACTACAATCAAGATTAAAATCATCTAGTTCTGAATACCTTATATAGCTCGCACCAGCGCTGCGCCTCCTGCAGATCTCTTCCATACATCTGCAGGAAGGAGACCTCTTTGAGCGTCTCCGGCGGCCGCTCTAACATAGCATGCATCTTGTCCAACGTGCGGAACATGCCGCGGTAGTCCTTCTCGCTGAAGTATAACCTGGAAATTGTGATTAAAATATGTAAACCTTTGCTTATTTATTATTATGGTTAGGGAGGCGAGGTAGCTAAATGGCGTAATTCAACGGCGCCGTCGAGACCTATCAAAATCGAAAGATAAAATAATTTCGAAAAGAAAAGCTCGTATGGTAAAAACCATTTTAGCGGTGGGTTTGGCGTGTACGGTTTCTCAAAAATGTTAAAAAAAACAGTTACTTGGGCATTCTCGAGCGCGTCAGATATACTACGTATGCCCCAAGTGCCTCTGATAACATCGGTATACTAATCTGCCGGTTTGCGTGGTGGGGGTAGGCATATAAAGTAGACAAAAATGCAAAAAAAAAATTACTCGAGCGCGTCAGATTTTCGGAAGGGGTGTTAAGTAGGCCCCAAGGAAGCTCCCTTTAAAAAAACTACGATTTCGGCGTGACGATAAGTTACGATGAATTTTTAAAAAGGCAAAAAAAAAAAGTTTTTTTGAAATACTCGAGCGCGTCAGATTTTCATAGGGGAGGTTTATCTCGGTATCCTGAAAGCATATTTTCTTAATCTGACAAAAATGTTGGTGGGTTCTCTTAGTCTGACCGGAAATCAGTCTGTATTACATGTTTATGGCAAATTCCTCTTTTTTGCTTCAATTTTTCACTTCGTTTTGCTTACGGTACGTCCAAAAAATAATTTGAGGATCAACAGGCTATTGAATAATATACATACATGGAACTGTACATGTTAATAATACTTTTGTATACAGATACGTGTAACTTTTTCCGAGTCCACGAAAATTGTCGAGAAGCTTTAGAAAAAAAAATTGAGATATAACAAAAGTCACATAATTTAATCATCGTTATTTCATATCAATTTTTTTTTAACATCCTTAGTTTTCGAGATATACTCAAAAAACCGGGAGTTTGAGTTTTTATGATGCTTCAAGTCAAAAAGTTTTAACTTTGGACAAAAATGTAAAGAGACCTTTTTTGTGTAAAATAAAATTACCTTTTTTGTTTATTTAAACTTTTTTTTTGTAAAATGTATCGTTCGCGACTTATATGCCGCAACGCGTTTTTCGGAAGACGAAATGGCTCCTCCACACTTCCGGTCACGAGGAAACCGGCAGATTTTGTATTTTTAGTAAGTTTTAGATTATATTCTTCAAAATAAAAATAAAAAAAATCGCGCTCGAGAATGCCGGATTAACGTTTTTTTTTACAAGTTTGCGACCCTATAACTCGGCGGCGTCAAGGACTTATCGTCAGATTAGTTAAATTTAGTCTTAAAACACTAAAATCAACCCCCAATATCTTAATCTGACGCGCTCGAGTATTTCAGACTATCGATTTTATTTTATTAATCTGATCGTCTATCCTAGGCGCGCGTCACTACATATAGAGCTAAATACTTTACAAGGTTGTTCTATTAGGTCCAAGGTATCTCTCATATCTTAAACTGCCACGCTCGAGTATTACCGAAAATTCCCCTATTCGCCTCCCTAACTATTACTTTATTAAGCTGTCTGATCACAAACATAAATTATAATTTGCATTAAATAAACAATTACTCATTATAAAAATGTAAATGAAAGTACCTTAATAAGTACATACAATGTATTAAAAAAATTGTAATAGCCTTAAATCAGTGTCTAAGCCTTTTGTAACGTGATAAAGGGAAGGGTGGATGTTATAAAACGTTAACGTTAACGTTACTTGGGGAAAGGGATAGAATTCTTACTTAGTGTTACGTAACATCAAAGCGCACGGAGTGCGCGGCCAAGTTCCAGCAGGCCGCGCGCATGCCGTGCACTATTTACACGAACCGTTTCGACGCACTTTTGACCCCCCTGTGGCTCAGTGCCTATTGCGAGTGCAAAGATAAAATTATACCTACGTAATTATGTACTAGTACTTAAGCAGTCTACCAAATTTCATGGATATAGCTTCGGTAGATCCTGAAATATCTCCCGGTGAAAATAGCTAATTTTGGCACTCACTCACTCACTTATTCACTCACTCACTCACTGACCGGTAATCAAAACCTCTAGGCCACTTCCAATTGTCCTAGCGTTATGAAATTTGGCACACAGGTCGTGTGTTATATGTAGATTTAAAAAATTTAAAAAATTTGAGAAATCGGTCAAGCGTGAGTCGTTCATCTACGAACTTTTGATACCACTTCCAATTTTCCTAACGTAATGAAATTTGACACTCAGGTCGTGTGTTATAATAAATGTAGATTAATAAAAAATTAAGAAGAAATCGGTCAAGCGTGAGTCGGCTCCTCTACAAACTATAGGTAAAAATTTTTATACGCCAGTGATACAATGAGAATACGATGAGGAGGGGGGGGAGGATGGTTTAATTCTTCGATCGCCAATTCTTGGAAATCTTTTGTTATCGCGGCCCACTTGGGCCTTACGGGGATTGATGGGTTAATCCTTTGATCGCGGATTCTTGGAAATCTATTGATTACGCGGTCGAATTCGACCGCTTGGGAGTTGATATCTAAGGTTAAATAAATACTGTTTATTTGAAAATTTCGCTTCTATTGATAGTTTAAACTTTAACAAATACAACTAGCGCCATATATCGAAGGTATTGTTTAACCAGTTTAAGTTAGGTAAAAAGAAAAAAATAGGTATAATTTCTTGAAAAAAAGTATTGAAATCCCACCAAAAACATACCTGTTAAAATGGGGCCAAGTTCCTATCGGCAAATTTTTGGTCTAAAAAAGAGTTAAAATCCAATCCAATGCCAAGTTTAGATGCACTTCATCGATCGTTATCATTTTCATTAACAGCCTGATCCATAATACTTCTAAATTTGAACTTGGCAGGATTTCGTGCTATACGTAACTCTTGATTAATTGTATAATTAGATAATAATATAATTAAATTAACTTGCCATGTTCAAATTAGAAGTATTATGGATCAGCCTGTTGATGAAAATGATAACGATCGATGAAGTGCATCTAAACTTGGCATTGGATTGGATTTCAACTCTTTTTTTAGACCAAAAATTTGCCGATAGGAACTTGGCCCCATTTTAACAGGTATGTTTTTGGTGGGATAAATATTTACATGAAACAATTATTGACCTAAGAGGTAAAAATTGACAAAATTTTATATAACTTTTCAAACAAGCGGAAGAAGGTCTTAACTCTAAAGTCTAAACTATTCAAAACTGAGTTACGTAGTACTTGAACTCTTTCACAAAATACAAGTTGTAGTTTATTTACCTGGACGCGTCTTCCAGTGCAGTATACACTTGGTCGTGCCACAACATAGCCACCTTTATCAACTCCTCCGAAATGATCGCGGCCTCGCTCACCAGCTTCTGGGAATGAGTACTCATAGTCTTGAGGATGTAGTTGGCAGCAGTCTTCCTCGTCACAAACGAAGATTTCGTCGCAACCGTTAAAGGATATACCAACGCTTGTGGATGCAACTTGCCGATATCGATTAGCAGAATATGGACCAGTTTCGCCACCAGACTCCTTGGTGAATCTATCCTGGCGATCAGCTGTGGTATCACTTGAAGCCAGATCTGAACGTCTATTTGTCGAATACCCTCGAATAGTGCGTCGTAAATAGCCGGGTAGTGCCCGTGATCGAACCAGAGAGTGAGTAATCTCAGAGTATCTTGGAGAGCGCTGCCATTTGATAAGCTAATCGACTTGAAGAATCCCTCTATAGCTGGTATGGTGTAGGTATTAATAAATTCGATTCGGGACACTTTTTTATCACCTGAAGCACCTGCTATGCTGCTCTCGGAGAGGTTGTCCTGTTGCTTGTAGAACAGCACCGTTTCGAAGTTCATACACGCCCAGGCGTGACAGGCTTTGTACCACTCTGGGGCTAGGAATATCGCAGTGGCATAATTTCTGAGTATATCGGGTATAGAGTCCTCGTTTATCTCGTGAAGGCTTTCGCACCACGAGCCCAATTTGAGATGACAGCGCGCGAGTAACTTACACTGTTCCTCGCTACCCGGCTCCGAACTCTCGACGAATCTCTGCAATATGTCGTAAGCATATCTCTTGTTACCGACATCCCAAAGATTCTTGCAGTAGGATAATATAATTCTCGGATCCTGCACACGAAGCAGCGCATCCGGATTCGTAATCGGATCGCTGCCTAGAACGGACAACACGATTTTGTGCGACTGGTTGATAGCACCAGTCTTTCGGCAGAGCGACGCGAATTTCAGCCAGGTTTGGAAGTCTTCCTGCGGCGACATAACTAGGCTGCGAACCTGGAGTATCTTCCGCCAGTCTTCCACCAGCCTCTCGCCCCCCTGCAGTCTCGCGCACCAGGACTTGTATATGACTCCTCGTCGCTCCTCCACCAGCTTGTACGTCACGACCTCCTCGAGCTCCGTCAGAAGTTGGGCGTTCACCAGCGTCGCGTAGGCCCTTTGGTAACTCTCTCCAACGACGGCCGTCAGTTCTACGTCGAGAATGCTTCTCGCCGAATCGATGTAATGTCTAGATTCTGACCAGAGCCCGTCGTGAATCGACAGAATAGCTCGGTAGAACGACCCGTCCAGGGTGTTTTCCGAGATGCACTCGACATGCTTCTTCATACTATCCCATTCTTGCAAGCCCCATGCTGCCGCTGCGGCAATTTTTGACGATTTCTTTCTGATTTCTTCGGAAGTCTCGTTGTTGGACGAATCACATATGTTGAAAAGCTTACGCCACTCCCCCATAGCCTCCAAGCAGCGCATCATCCCCAGTTTGGATTCACAATCCTGCGGCTCCACTTCTAGCTTCTTATCGTACAGCTCCAAGGCTTGCTCCCAGTTATGTAGCTTCTCGTACCATCTCACGTGGACGCTAAGTAAGCTATCACCAGTTTTCTGTTGGGTGATCACTTTTTCGAGTAAGCCGTTAGCCGACTCTTTTTGCTGCAGTTTATTGTTAATGTGTATCAGAGCTTCGATGACTTGTGTTGACGGGTTTCTTCTATACTCTTCTTCCTGGAATTTTGGTGTAAAAATGAACACGCTTCTCAATGCAATTTGCAAAATTATGTTACTATACTGCACTCGGCGAAACATGGCGGTAGCGGTAATTGACTCCCTGTCAAAACTTGTCATTTTCTATACAAAGCCGCGATTGACAACATCTGACACTTCATTGTCAATCGCGGTTTATATTTTATATAGAAAATGACAAGTTTTTGACAGGGAGTCAATGACCGCTGCCGCCATGTTTCGCCGAGTGCAGTTTAGTAAAGTAATAGATAATAGATTTATCTTACCTTGTAATAGAGTGCTTTAGCGTATGCCCTACAACTGATAGCCGTGTCACCGAGAAGTTTGATAGATATAGGCAGGGTACCCTTTTCACAGTGTTCAAAGAACTCAGCCAAATTGAGAATGACTAGAGCCAACTCGGGTGCGTCTGGTACGGTCAGTGCTTTTTCTAACGCATTAACTAACTCCAATCTGGGTTGCTCTTTTAGTTCTGTCCAACAGGACATGAAAGCGGCATTGAAGAGGTCACTAGCCAATGGAGTGTATATCTGTGCTAAGCCCGCACATGCCCTAAAACGGAGAGATATAATATTATAAATTGTAATTTATAAACTACTAGCTGTTGCCCGCGACTCCGACCGCGTGGACTTCAGCTTATAGCGCGCGGTAGTTCCCGTCATAGAGTAACTTATATTATATAGTAGGTAGTTCCCGTTGAACCATGTAGGCTACCACGACAGAGGTGCTTTCGCGGTACGCTTACTTCAAACTTCAACACGTTTGAGTAAGCGCTTGTGCGATGTAGGAGACGGCACGGCGCCATCTATTATGAATTTTTGGAACTAACTTAATTTGAATCGCAATTTCACCCCCTTACAATCCTTTTTTCCAGTTAAAAAGTAGCCTATGTCCTTTCTCAGGCTTTAGACTATCTGTGTACAAAATTTCATTACAATCGGTTCGGTAGTTTTGGCGTGAAAGCGAGACAGACAGACAGAGATATTTTCGCATTTATAATATTATGAGTATAGATTATAGGGAGATCGCACACGTCACACTTTATGTGTGATCGAGTCTGCGGCTTACATACGATCTGATGGCGCGCGCCATGCAGATTGTATGTAAGCCGCAGAATCGATCACACAAAAAGTGTGACGTGTGCGATCTCCCTTACTCTATTTGTGTAAATCTCACCTGATAGCCGGGCTGTTAGATTCGGTCAAAAGACCGATGCTCAACTGACGCAGCCACTCCAACCAATCCTCTTTTGATATAAGATTGTGGACAGAGAAGTATTTTCGTAAGTTTTGTACGTTGAGAGCTAACTTTTGCATCGATTGCAGGTCACTTGTAGGCACAACCTGAAATTCAATTGATTATAAGAGTGGCGTAATTATTTTTAATGTGATAACTGATAAATGTAACAAAAAAGATTAAAACTCACATCAGTCTTTAAATTTCTCAGTCGGAGCCTCGTCTCGTCCATATAATCATCGTCGGATGCCAAAGTAGATATACCTTGCAGTCTCGTTATCAATACTATGTAATTCGAACAATGAATTTTATGTTTCACGAGGATCCTATCTATTGAAGGTATGTAGTCGATGTAATCTCTACCCAGTTGCACAACTAGAGCGCAGAGTGTGTTCATGGCTACCTGGCGTAGAGTGGGATTGTGCTCCAATACTTTAGCGAGAGCTTGGATGAGGATCGCTGAGTACGGTCGCAGGTACAGATACATAGATAAATGTTCAATAGTCTCCATGGCTAGTTTTGAAACAGAAGTTGGAATGTTGCGCCCATCGAAGAGACTCGTCACAGCGGGTATAACAGACATGAGGACATCGTCCAAGTTGTTTTCAAACTTCTGAATGGCAATAAGAAGCTTCTCGGTCAAATATCTATCTTTGCTCACGTCGTGCTTGAGAACGCGCAATATATTCGGCAGTATTTTTCTCAGATACACTTTGAACTCTGTCCCGATGGCTACCGTTATATGCTCTATCAGCAATATAAGAGTCGGCTGAAGGGGGCTATCGGGGGTCCAGTACTCCCGAATCAACTCGAATATGTCCTCCAAATACTCTCGAATGTGAATTTTGACTACGGATATTAGTTGAGCGAGTTGGGTGAATAGAAACTCTCGAAAACTCTCGTCGTCAGTGGTGCGTATCACGTACAGAAGGCTAGGGGTGACGCGAGAAATGTAAGGAACGCATTTGATGCCAAGAGTTTGAAAAATATAAGTAACAGAGTGGACGACGCTTATATGGTGCTGGCTAAGCGCCGGGTCGCGCAAGATTCTCATCAGTGACACGACTGTGATAGCCGGATAAAACTCGTCCAACACCAGCGGCGACATATTCACCAGCATCTCGCTTATATTCGCATCGAAATTCTCGTAAGTCGGGGTGTTCCCATCGATAGGGATAAGCGTCGAAACAGTTTGGAAGTCGATGAGGCCTTGATTCACTTTATGCTTGTATGGATCCAGTGCACCAAGTAGTCCCAGGACGCGTATCGTCTCCCTGCGATCCCGTGGTTGCTGCTCAGTTTTCAGAAAGCTGAGAAGCAGATCCATTAAATTGGGATACTCCATGTAGGGTGTTACGACGTGGCCCACCGCGCTTACCACTTGCCCAAACGACCACAACGCGACACTTCTCTTCTCGGACTGGTTGGGGTCGGATAAAATCTCGACTTGGATCGACGTCAGCTCCGACAGCCACCCCTGCAGGGCATTTCCCCCGCCGTTCACTTCTGCCAAATCACCTATCGCTTTCAATGTCGTGCATATCATAGCCGAATTGCTATCCTCGTCGCGCAATTTGGGCACTAGGATTTTGAGTATCGTATCAACTAGTTGTCGTGTTAGTCTGGGAGCATGGCATATAATATTGTTGATCATTTTCAATGATTGCTCCTTAGAGCGAGCAGATTCTGAATACTGCAGCTCCATTAGAATCTGCACGAACAACTGACGCAAGCCCGGCGTCGTGTAACTGGGATTCAAGTTGCTCAGTCTACCTACAATACACAATGCCAGCTCACTTATGTCGCTGCTAGAGTCGTTGACGGCAACGAATAGGCAGCTCAAGTGCTCCTCTATGGCTAGGAACTTATCAAATATGGGATTTACGAAAATTTCCAGTACCTTATAACGAATTTCTTGGTCGAAATCTGATCGACCCACCGACAGGAGTTTTCCGATAGACTCGTCCACTATCATATTCAACGTTCGCGAGTTACATTGTAAAGTTCTTTCTATCGCCTTTATCAACAGTTTGGCGATAGTTTTTATCGACTCCAAGCGAATATCGTGCTGTTCGCTCTGAAGATAGTAATCTGTGCATCTCCTTATGAACGACATCAAAGTGTTATTCCATTCGAAATCGAACGACCCTAAAGTACGCAAAGCTAAAACCAACTTAATAGCATCGTGAGGCTCTATTAAGGCAGACGAAGAGAATCCCGTGTGGGATTCAACACTCTGGGATAAATAAGGCTTCTTCCTGAGAATCAGCGAGAGAATATTCAGCAGCCTGTCTGTTATATCTTTTTTTATTGATGGTATATTATGACTCAGTTCTTTGAAACATGTGGTGAGTTGAGGAGTGAGACCAGTTGTACACATGGGGTCCAGTAACTCCTTGATTTCAGTCGCGACATTCTCTTTCATGGCAAATCCCAGTAATGTTATACAATTAAATAATGGAGACTCCATGCCACTTCTTTTTTTGGTAAAATCTTTGGGTGGCAAGGACAACCTTATTATTTCAATAATTCTATTCAAGTACTGTTGTATTTCATCCCCAACGGCGACACATATTAGCCCTAAAGTTGTAAATGCAACGGCCTTCTCCTTTTCTCTACCCCTCAGGAATGTTATTAAATGGTTTATAGTGGACTTTAAATGCTTTTTAGAGAAAGCTTCTTTATTGAATGCTGCTAACCGTGGAATGATTAACAATAACATCTGATGCACACTGTGAGATCTGGATATTTGTTGTGCCATTACATCTGAAACACACATTTCCAATTTACTTCACAAGCCAATGAATAATATGCTAGCAATTATACAAATTAATATTTCTAAATCTGATGACTTAGAAATATTATAATTTATAACTTAATATTTTTATTATTAATATTTATAATAGCTTATATTAACTGAAACTTACCTGAGGAAATCTTGTCATACTTTTCTGTAATTAGTTGCCTACATTTAGCTGATTCATATGTAGCAACATTCAACTGTTTCTCATCAGAGTACTTTTGATATGACCATGTGTAGTTATTTGTATGAAAGGTGGTCATTTCATCTGATACATCCTGTTTGGAATCCAACTTCTGCATCAGAATTGTGTACTCTTTCTCCCACTGAGCATTTGAGCACCTCAGAAGTTCATTTAAAATTAATAAGGCACCATGTACACTCTCGTCTCTGCTCAGACTACATTCCCTAAGAGCATGATCCGAGAATGATGTTAACGCTTCCTCGTAGCACTGAGCATACCATGGAGCTTTATGTAGCTGCCCCGGCAACTCCCTTTGTATTGTTATCACAAATGCTGCCCTTAATGCTTTAGCTCCCGCCTCTCTCACCTGCTCCTTAGGGTCTCTTAAGGCTAATTTAATATGATTGAAAAAATCATTTATATGCTGAAAAAAGTATGTAGGCATCGCTATTGCTAATTCTTTTAAGATATAACATGCAGATAGTCGTTTTGATTCATTTCTGTCCTCAGATAACCAATCGTAGGCTCTTGTCATTTCATTTTCGACATATTCATTCCTTTTTATGCCATAGGAGGCAGCGATACGCCCCATTGCCTTAGATGCCAGTTCCAATATATTTGTATCGTTTGATGGAAAAATGTTACGTAAATATTGGGCGTACCTAATTATGCGCGTTTTATTTATATCATTTTCGCCACTAATTAAACACACTGTAAAAAACAAAACAGTCTGGTAAACCATACTCGAAGCACTAATAGACAATTTAAGCGAAAAAGTTACATACCAATGACTAAAATTCCAGCCCTCTTCTCGTAATTATCGAAGCTGGATGTGAGTGCATGTATATGTTGGTTGAAGTCATCCAAAGTTTGCTTCAAGGCATCTTGAGACATTTCACGAAGATCAGTTTTCGCGAAATGCAGAAGCTCTCTAATAGCCTTATGCCTAGTTTCCGTATGGCGGGACTTAAGCCCTATTATCAAATCAAATACCTGGGAACTGGCCATTTTTGTTGACTTATTACCGGCAATAGAATACAAACAAAACTATTTTACTATTTACACTACATAACTTTACATCATGTTTTTACTTAGTGAACTTCCATGCAACACATTTTTACTAGATTCTACTGCTATTTTCCTTTTGAGAACTTAGTTATATTTATTTAATCACTAAATTTTTATTAAATTGCATTTTAAAAATAAACAAAACGTGCAAAAACGCTTTGAAAATGTATTTTTGACATTTTTGACAATTATTGACAAAGAACGTTAGTTTGACATTAAGTTTTTTTTTCATGTGTAACATTTTGGCCTAAGACGTCTTGTACTTCAACCACCAACGGCGACGGTCGAATGTCAATATTTTTCACAACCTCAATTTTGCACAATTTTATACGCAGCTGTCTATCTAAAATGGGAAATAATTTGGGTACACACACAGAGTCACGTGGGTCAAGTGTGCGCATTTAAACTTTGATGCTTTAAAAAACTCAAATATTATTAGTACAATGAAACAAAACTATGTTCATTTGTAAGACTGTTTATTTGTCACCAACTTAAACACAACAATAGTATTTTTCAATAGCTTAAATTTTAAGAAACTTTAGAAAACACTAACCCTTCCATTTGCGCACTTTTACCCCAATATCGGGGTATGTGTACGCAGCACTTTGGGTAAGTGTACGCAACAACAAAATATATAGTATACATTTTATAACATAAGGAATATTCTTTTACAATTTTAATTTGTAACTACTTATAGTTACTTAAAGTAATCAACAAAATCGTCTTAAATCAAAATATGAGAACAATAATTTTCACTTAGAAATATTTAGTTACCTTGTCATACATGTAAATTGCAATACAAAAAAAAGTGCCGTGTGCGGAGCTGGTGCACTGTTTTTGCCACCAGACTCCACAAAGGCTTCATTCAATCCAATCTTCAGACGGTAGTTCAGAATACTGTTCACCACATAAGGGAAAAGGCTTCTGCGCACACTTAACCCAAAGCATAGGAACAGGGTTATACGAATATCGTTAATTCCTGCATCATCAGAATATCCTAAACACTGGAAAATAAACTTGATATTATGTTGCACTCGATAGCAAAAAACTTATTTAGAAAAAAAATACATGACTTCAAAAGATTACGCATCAAAATTGACAAAATACGTAAATATTTGAGCAAAAATCTTCATTTATCTGTCATTCCAAAATGGCGCGCGCGCAGCCGCTGGAACACGAGCGCTTCGCAGGGCGTCCTGTGGGTTATTGAAGAGGCGGGTTGCCGTTCCTTAGCGTCATATATTTTTCGAGATATTTACAATGCGCACACTTTGACGCTGCGCACACTTGACCATAATAAAAATATTTTAAAACATTGAAGGCAAAAGGGTAGCTGTTGCCTGTTAGTACCTTCGATCAAACAATTTATTATTTAAAATAAACTGTTTGAGACCGTAAGCTACCAGTCATTGGACAGCTAAGCATTTTTTTACAGCAATAAGGTAAATGACTAGTAGATTGAACAGTACCAGTCATTGGAAAAAGTACAAATACAATAATTATTAATATTGCTTTAAAAACTTCCTGTTTTTAAAGTAAAAGAACGCCTGTTTTTAAAGAGAAACAGTCAGTTTTTAAAGCAACATTAATAAATATGGTGTTTTTGTGCTTTTTCCAATGACTAGTACTGTCCAATCTACTAGTCATTTACCCTAGCTGTAAAAAAATATTAAATACTTCGCATGGAATATATTGTGTTCATTAATTATCAAACATAATTATTATTTTTAACAAAAAATTAAAACCGACTTCCAAGGAAAAAAACAATAATAATATCCTTTTAATATGAACTAAAAAGTATTAAATAATTTTTCCTATCTAATAGTGCCTTTTCCGAATTCGGCTAGTACTCAACTATTTCTGTATTCAATCTTCATTATTTTGAAGTCGGTACCAGATAGCTGAATCTTCAGTTCTCTGACAGAATATTTGCAACTTTTGGAACTGGCACCGACTTCAAAATGATTGAGTACAGAAATAGTTGAGTATCAGACGAATTCGGAAAAGGCACTATTAGATAGGAAAAATTATTTAATACTTTTTGTGGAATAACATTTAGAAAGTTACTAAATGTTATTCCACTTGACTAAATTTAGTCACTAAATCATTTAGATATCAAAATTTAGTGAAATGGAATAAGCGCTTTATTTATAATTTACGCAGTGACGTAATCTAAAAACCTATCAATGATAAAATATAGTTTATGGGTAAAGTAGTGTTATTGAGGGCTAAGCAAGCTTTAAAATTTGGCATATAAATAAAGTTTAATTTAAAATAATGAAATATTATGTGCACACTGCACAGCTGTTTTTGGGTATTTTGATTAAAGGGGTACCACTACCAGGGTTTTAAAAAGTTTTTAAATTTGACAACAATTTTGTTGACACCGCGTGCTATAAACCATAAATGTCGGCTGTACACTCTCGCCGAGAGCTGTCGGGCGAGAGTCTCGTGTGAGAGCCCCTTGCCCGAGTGCGATCATGTACATTCTCGCTTAGTTCAATTAAAACGTAGTGATTATATTCTCTTTGAGTTCAATCGCAGTCAAAGAGGATGTAAACTGTATACTACGTAACAAGAGGTCGGACTTAAAAGAAAAAAAATAAACATCCGTAATTTTTTTAATTTGAAACTGAAGTTAAAAATTTTAAGTGCAAAACCTTTCACTCTAAACATACCAAAAATTAAAAATAATAAAATAAAAAAGGACTGAGCTCAAATAAATGTTTTATTTCAATAAAAAAATATTGTACACGGCTAAATAAATAGGCTAATAAGGTAAATTAAACAATAAAACAGATTTAATCCACAAGCTTTTGTTGATTTCTATTATTCAATATTATAATATTACAGTACAGTTTTATGTATTTTATTTATAAATATAATAGAATAGCTGTCTATGCTACTCTACTAACTACTTGATTGGCTTATACAGTAAACTCTATATAGGGAGGGGATTAAAGCTGCGCGTCCACCAGGTCGGAATCGGTATTTCAGGCGCAGAATGACGTTCCAGTACTTCTAGTGCAGTTCACAGTAGTCAATACTATACATACAAAGCAACAAATCCGTCCGCTGCGTACCTGCGCTCCGATTCCGATCCAGTGGACGCGCAACTTTATACATACACACTTATGTATCATGTTTGTATACGACAGCTGAAATCTATCGCGTGGGCTCAGGCCAGCTGCATACCACCTCACGTCTTGATCAGAGGATTTTTCCTTGGTGGCCGTACCACTCATAATCCCATATCTTCCTTCTCCTCCTAAAATCTCCTTAAGAGCTATTGCTTGCAGACTAAAATGTTGCAAACTAGTATAGGGACCTAAAAATCTGAAATTAATGAAAAATTTTTCATTTACTACATTTCCATACAGTTTACATAAATTATTAAGTATAGTTAACAACCAGTATTATTACAATAAAACAATATACACATTTCAACATTTTCCAAATTGTATACTGATATACATTAAGTATAATATTTTCTATGAAATAATAATCTGTCTTTTTCATAATATTATTATAGTTTAAGTTGTAAATTATTGTACAAATATGCAAATAATACTACGACATACTTTGTATTAGAACATGGTATGACCTAGTTATGTTTTGCTTTGATTTATCAATTTACGGTTATATTTCCATATTACAATGGCTTACCTTTCGTTTTTCAATAATTAATCCACTTAATTTACAATTTTTGTATGAATTGCTACAAAATAATTTTCACAAAATGAAAATCGAACTTTGAGTTTTAAACTTCTTCTTCGTCTTTTTTCTCATGTAGTTTATATCCTCTATGGTCTTTTTTATCAGCCAATCACAGTCGACCTTGCACAGATTATGTGATTTCATTTAGTTGCTACGTTTAAATTTGGAATCCAATTTTTTTTTGTTCGGAAATTTCGTCCACCTGATCGCAGTTATGAACTCAGAGAAGATGGACCATTATTTTTCTAAAAATGGCGAAAACGTATCTACGATCAATGATCACCATTCACCATTGCATCGAAAGATATCATTGTAATCCAAAGATCTATACTAATATTTAATTTTATTTCTCACAGTTAATGACTTATAATGACGTTTATTATTGTTATTTTTCTGTTCTGCACTGTCTAGCGGCGCGACTAGTAGTGAAAAACGTGTTGCGGTGGGTTGATCGTGCCCGTAACTTTGCCTAAGCGGTGAGTGGAGCACCATGGGGTTTTAGTGGGTAGTTCCTCGGAGAGTCCCACATACCCCGGCCGATGTCCCCAATCCGCCGGGGATGCGTAATGCATTTCCCCATGTAAAAAAAAAAAAAAAAAAAAAAAAAAAAAAAAAAAAAAAAAAAAAAAAAAAAGTAGTGAAAAACGTGAGAGTGTACAGGCGTGGACCAGTATATATACTGTATTATCTATGGTGTACAGTAATGCGCTCGCTTTCCTCGCGAGGCCCTTTGTCTCGGGCGCAAAATACCGACACCGGACCGAGAGGGTCCGAGACAGGCGAGACGAGGCGAGCGCACCCATTTACACTCTCGCACTCGGGCCGCCTCGCTGTGTCTCGGCGAGAGTGTACAGCCGACATGCTATAAACTAAAGTCCACGCGGGCGAAGTCACGGACAACAGCTAGTTAGTATCTAATAATTATATCTATGGACGCTTCACACCACGTCAGTCTGGCCCCGTGCTAAGTAGGTACCTGAAGGACTTGTGTTACAGTTACCAGACAACGGAAATATAATATTTAATACTTTTGTTGTTTTTAAAATGTGTGCCTTACGCTCTGGACTTAAGGTTGATTTTTTTATGTTCAGTTTATTGGTAAGTACATAAGTTGCTTAGAACTTGAATTTTTTTTGAAAATAAATAAAATATTTGTATTAAAATCGCTATGAATAGTACCAATAATAAGGACATATCGTGATGATACTCGTATTGTAATAGGCTACTTGACTTATATTCAATTTTATTGAACAAATGCATATTTCTAGTAGAACTTGGCCTAGGAAACCATATTTCACCCTCATCATCAAATAAAAGCTTATGATTGATAAATAAAGTCGATTTGAAAATATTATTTTATGAAAATAGGATTTGTACTGACGAAAACGCTTTTGCGGTACTTCCGATTTGGATGTGACGTCATCCTCATAGTAATTTAATAACTTTTATTTATCGCGCTCGTATATGTATGTTTATCTGTACATAAATAATAAGCCTAGAAAGATTTGTAAAATATATTTTATTGAGTAATTCGCTTAAAACATCAGTTTTATATATTATCTCCATTTATTGTAGACGGGAAATGAAATGGCCAAAACTTTTCTCCAAAAGTTTTCAACATTTACAAATGATTTCTAATTTCTTATATAATTCTTTTATAATTTTTGGGCACTTTTAGACTCGTACATTTAGCACATAAAAAAATGTTCAATAAAGAGAGTTTAAAATACAAAGCGTATGACGTCACACTATGGCGTACCAGTGTTTTCGGCGCCATTTAAGAGGCGTAGTTTTCAATAAACATTTTTATGGGTTTCTACTGTGTAAAATATTAAAATATTAGTTTTTTTTTGTGAAAATGAATGATTAAGAAGCGATTAGCATGAAGAAAAAAAGTAGGTCAAGTAGCCTATTATGGTGTTGTGGTTATATTTATTCATACTTAAACATTATACAACCATGTGACATTGGTGAATCTGACGTGGCAATGATGATGATGATGATGATGAATGTAATTTGCATTTTGAGGAGTTCCCTCGATTACTCATGGATCCCATCATCAGGTCACCACTTTTGTGAACATGCACCAAATTAATAGGTACAAAAAAACAAAAATTTTGAAAATCGATTCACAAACGGCGGAGTAATCGTTGAACATACAAAAAAAAATCCACTGCCGAACATAAATAATCTCGTTTTTTGGAAGTCGGTTAAAAATGCGATGTCTTTTCAGTTTTAAATATTGATTTTTTTGGTAAAAACTGAACGGTAGGTTGTCATGTCACATATCACAATCATGGGACAGAATTTTAGTAATTGGACACCCAAAGCCAGTAATTGGTTATTGGACAGGCAAAGTTTGATTGGGTTAAAATAGGCATTGTAACTTGTAAGTAGGAAACATTATTAAATCATTGTTGTTTTCACATATAATTTTATTATTTATTACAAAATAAGGTATTTATAACTAAATATTTAACAAAAAATTACAAAACTAAAACTCTTACCAATATTACATTAAAAACAAATCACTGAACGGATTTTTGCAAAAAATAGGTACGGAGACACTTTGAGTCCCGGGAAAGGAAAAATAGTTTTTTTTCCCGGGAAAATGTACGGTATCCACTCGATAAACGGACTTTGACGCAATGGAATTGCGGCCGTATCTATTATATTATAGATGTCAAAGGGTGTCCGTCTGTTTCTTTATCTGTATGTCTGTATACATATTTAATATTACCTTGTTCAGGTATAACGTAAGTAACTCAAATATTTAGAGATTTCAGATTGTCCTCATCGAGCCAATCGGCATACTCAGA
Organism: Polyommatus iphigenia; assembly: GCA_963422495.1. NCBI lineage: Eukaryota > Metazoa > Arthropoda > Insecta > Lepidoptera > Lycaenidae > Polyommatus > Polyommatus iphigenia. The sequence goes on along the minus strand of OY730187.1, from coordinate 20,031,813 downwards.
CAATATTTTAATCATTAACGTGAAGCACAATGCAGAGCAGCTCATTTGCCTGTCGCTGTGGCCGTACTCTACTTTCAGGAGGGAGTTTGGCTTGTCTTGCCATGCACGTAACGATTGTGCGCTAACAATATCTTTTAGGATGTGAAATATATCCCACAGGTTGCACATGTTCTTGATTTTGGATTATACTGATGGGTATAGCAAAAATTGCATTTGTTTAATTTAAGTCATTATACACAAAGACGAGGGATTTCATGAAATATAAACTAAAGGCTTGCCGTTTGCCTACTCCGAAAACAAAAATAATAGGAACGTACTTCACAATCCGGATTTCCTAATAAAACATAAACGAAAAGGGTAGCTGTTTCGAAAACTAATTCAGCTATGAAAACGGAAAAAAATAAACGCGTTGTTTAATTAATATTATCAGCCATTATGCAATGCACCGTAGCATTTAACAAGACCCCCAAGTTGTTTTACGTTCCCTTATTTATTCCATACATTATAATATAAAACTAACGGTAACAAGTATGTAGGTTCTTGAAGTATTCAGAAGACACAAGTCAGCTGCAAATTAACTTTTGTAATGAAATATAATACTCTCATCTTTCGAATATAATAAGTAGATCACAGATCAGTATTATTTCATCTACAGTTCGAACTTCGACAAGGCTTTAAATGAATATGTCAATGATGTCAATGGGCGCTGCTGGTAAAGGAGAACTGTCAAAATCGTTTTTGTATTGATAGAAGATGGATAGAAGCGTTAGTTCCTTTTCTCGCCACGTTCATAAACAGTCGAACTATATTAACAGCTTGTCCAATAACTCTTTTTCAGCACTTTTACATACCAGTAGTAGGACAGGCTAAAAAAAAAGATGGGTTGCACTCCGGGAGTGCCGGCAGAAGTGAAAACTTGATTATTAACGTTGTGCATTTTTTTTAACCCATTTTTTATGAAAATCGATTATTGAAAATCGATTTTTTTAATTAATCGAAACCCTTACAATCGATTAAATTTTTAACCCATTTTTTATGAAAATCGATTTTTAAAAAATCATTTTTTTATTTTATTAATCGAAACCCTTACAATCAATTCGAGTTCGAGTTCGAGTTCGACACAAAACACTACTCTTCAATCGTCTTACGGTTTTTCCAACGTTTTTCAATCAGCACGAGAATCTGACGCAAGTTTCACAGTTTTTACCCATCCTACAAAAGTGCTCAACGCCGCTAAAGAAGTTTTCACTTCAAAAATTGAATGGGAAAAAAGGTTATTAAGAATGTACAAAAATACTTAACAGATTGTTATATTTTATACAATAACACGTTTATAATAATATACACAATGTGTATCATAAAAAATAATATTAAAAACTTAGCATGTTTCTTAATTTTTTCTTTTCATATTTTTCAAAACCACGGCGAATGCAAAAGATGTTTTATTTTGGTTATACCGCAATTTGATAATAAATACTCTATTTTTATTGTAATGTGAATGCTCCTCAATATTAATTTTATTATTATTTACGTCGTATAAAAACCACAAACTTTTATTTTTACGATCAAAGTATAAAGTGTCCCACTACTGAAAAATTCTAATGACTGGTATTTTACCCTTTTATTAACAAATAAAACGATTTTTTTTTCCTTGAATGTACATTTTTACCACGGAGATTTCGATCTTATTTGATTTTTATAAAGCTTATTTTAGAGTGACACATATGTAAGACTTAAGGTTCACAGATTAAAATATTTCCTTACTTTGTTTTGTTGTCGCGGGAATGACGCGGATATTTTCAATACTTTCTCGTCATCCAACCTCGAAACTCGACAAACGTCAAATTTGCGTCAATTCACCAATATTTCTCAGCTGAGGAAAGGTGACTGACTGCTTGACGTTGTGTAGCTTGCTCCGTTGTTCATAATTCATATTCATGAAACTCAATAAATTAAAATTATTAAACTATCGAGTGATTTAGAAACATACAGAAAGTTTGAAAATGAGTGAATTGAGCCAGGAAGAGGTAGGTTTAACTTTGATATTGACACTTGGCGTAGTTCGTTTGGCCAATCTAATTTCGTAACAAAACAAAGCATCGATGTCGTTGTGATAAACTTTGATTATTTAAACGTAGTAGTTACGTGTTATGCTGATGAACCGTCGCGTTTCAGATAAGAAGACGTCGTCTGGCGCGACTCGCCGCGCTGGGAGGCAACAGTCCAGCCCCGACCAGCCCTCCTGTCACCCCCGGAGCCTCCATACCTTCGGACATTCTCAGCCCCCAAACACCGTTGAGACTGTCGCCCGCGCCCGCGCCACGAGGCTCGACAGAAAACTCCGAAAACCCGAACAAAGACAGTTTTAGTGAAAACAAAAACGATGTTGTTAGTGATGAAACGAAAATTCCAGATGGCATTATAGTGACAGAAAAAACGGACAACAGTAATTTGCTCGATGAAATGCCCGACACCAAAATGACGGACTTATCACAAAGTAGACAATACAATAGTTTTGATTCAATGGGGGAGGACACATTGTTAACGTGCAATAGTGTGAGGGGGCTACAGACTGGGGTTGTAGGTTCTGAGGGAGTATCCACCAGGGAAGACAGCACTTCTCGATCGATATCCCCTCCACAGTTTGTGGAGCCTTCCCCTGTGCAGGCGCGGCCAGCTTCATCACCGAGCTGCTCGAGGCGTTCATTGTCTATGGAGGTAGATGATGTTTCAGAAAGAAATTCACAGTCAGACCCACAGCAAGAACCTATGGAGGTAAGTGGTCATTGTTCCATAGAGGATATTGCATTGTCTTTTGTTTCTTCTTTTTTTTGAGCTGAAGGTTACTTTTTAACCGACTTCCAAAAAGGAGGAGGTTTCTCAATTCGACCGTATATATGTTCTTTTTTTTTATGTATGTTCGTGGATAACTCCGCCGTTTGTGGACCGATTTTCAAAATTCTTTTTTTGTTGTATAGGATATATTCTGAATTTGGTACCATGTTCCCAAACATGATGATGGGATCCATGAGGAATCGAGGGAACTCCTCAAAATTTATATGGAAACATATGGTGATTTTAGTTTTATGAGAAGTATCCTAAGCATATGCTACCAAAACGCAAGATTTTGCACCAAGGTATTCTATGGTTCAGAAGATACTAAGAGAACTCCGGATTCCTTATAGATACAAGTTTGGGGGTTAGGCGCTGTTTTAAGAACAGAAAGCATATGCTACTATGCAAATTACATTCATCATCATCATCATTACCACGTCAGGGTCACCAATCGCCGCGCCGCCACCTCACCGCACCCGTGTGGCTTCTCCCTTAAATTACCTAGCATGCATGTAACTAAAAAGAGTGAAATTATTATTTTTAACAAAAAATTTAAACAGACTTCCAAGGTAAAAACAATAACAATATCCGTATAATATGAACTAAAAAGTATTAAATAATTTTTCCTGTCTAATAGTGCCTTTTTTCGAATTCGGCGAAACCTCAACAGCTATTTCTGTACTCAATCTTCATCATTTTGAAGTCGGTGCCAGTTCCAAAAGTTTCGAATATTTGGCAGAGGAAGATTCAGCTATCTGGTACCGACTTCAAAATGATGAAGATTGAGTACAGAAATAGCTGTTGAGGTTTAGCCGAATTCGGAAAAAGGCACTATTAGACAGGAAAAATTATTTAATACTTTTTAGTTCATATTACACGGATATTGTTATTGTTTTTACCTTGGAAGTCGGTTTAAATTTTTTGTTAAAAATAATAATTATGTTAGGTATCTATGAAGTTAATCAAATAATTATACTGGGTTTTTTTCATTTATTACATATTATTTATCAGCATTATAGATTTTCTGTGTCATGTTACATTTTATGTAATGTTAAATACTTTGTAGATTGAAGATAGTGATTTGTCACAATCACCAGCAAGGAAAATTCTACGGTCGAGAACAGTTAGTTGCACCGAGCTAACGGAGGAGCAGTTGAGGAACATAGTTGCCAAAATATTACTAGTGTCCTGGTCGGACGAGAGTGCCGGTATGTGTGCTAATTTAAAACCTTATAGTATAATGCAGTCATAAATTAAGTCGTAAATTTTGATGTTTAAAAAAGTATGTCAATGACAATTTTGCTTAATCCTTCGACGGCAAAACGAGACACAATAGCCTTTCAATTGTTATCGCAGCCCACTTGGGCCTTACGGGAGTTGAAGTGTTAACAAGTAATGTTTGAAAAATTTACACATTTCTATAATGAGTATTTATTTTCAGGTGGTATTTTTGTACCATCAGTAGCTGCCTCACTTTTAGACAACCCTGATTTAAGTCTACAAGCTCTCGCGTCGGAGTCAATAATGGACATTATTAGCCAAATCATTGATGGATCAGATCCACTTAATCAAAAACTAATTGCTATATCTGAGATGACGAAGCAACCAAATGAAGAAGGAGGGGATGATATATTGACTACAGGTTTCCTTGGCTCAGAATCTGACCAAGAGAAATCTGACTGCCCCACACCGTTACTACCATTATCCCAAAAAATATCAACACAATCTCTCCTTGTTAGTTATTTACTCAAATTCTACAATAATATCAAACTCTATGAAAAGGACCATCCGAAGAAGAGTTCGGAACCACCTTTGGCTGATCTCCTTCAGACATTAAGAACTTTACTTGTGAATCATTTAGTGTTAGTGTTGAGAAATAAATATGACATTGAAAAGTGTAAAAAGTCACCGCTGTTACCGTATCTACTGAACGGTAATGCTCCTAATGGACTAATTCCTGAGGTGATGTTGGCAACATACACAGATCAAGAGGCATTTGATGAAGTAAGTGGAATGATGAATATTAAAAAAGACTAATTTATTTTAATAATACAGAAAATTTAAATTATTGTCAGCCTATTTTTGGAATGTAACAATAATAGGGATCAATACATTGTGTGCAGTTCTCTATTACATACTAAAAGTTTATGCCAACAATATTACAGTAAACTATTGTAAACTCATTAACAAAGACCACATAGCAAAAGCAGACTGAGTACTGAGGCCCTACTTTGGTCTGCCTTAGTAAGCTTTTGTTCTCACACAGTGCTACTAGAAAAGTATAGCTTCTGTATTTCTTTTGACACTACTGCCCAAGTCTGGATTTATCCCAATACTTACCTGTTAGCGGGCCCCTAGACGATCAATTTTATTGTGCAATATCACGTAATGCGCAATATTATTGACCGTCTAGGGTTGATATTGAACGCGCCCGCCTTTCAACCTTATTGTTAAATAAATTGTACAATAATAGTGCACATTAAAATTGATCCTCTAAGGGCCCACTTAGGCAGGTACTAGAAAAAAATTGTATAGTTTCTGTATCATATCCAAGTGGCACTACTGTTCAAGTGTGCTTAAAACTTATTAATCGGGACTTAACGCGACTTATTCTAGTACTTAATGCTACTACGAGCACATACTTTTTCTCGACGTTTCGGCCGTGTTGCAACTTGCAACGGCCGTGGTCACGAGGGGACTGATTTTCACCCTGAGTCCCCTCGCGACCACGGTCGTTGCAACACGGCCGAAACGTCGAGAAAAAGTATGTGCTCGTAGTAGCATTACTACTAGAATAAGTCGCGTTAAGTCCCGATTAATAAGTTTTAATTATAATGCAACGCGAAAGTTTAAACTGTTCAAGTGTGTATTCCTAATTCTCTTCTCTTAGGTATTTGTGCCGCTACTGATGGGTGTACGCGAGGAGATGCGTCGTTGCGTCTCACCCGCAGCGGGGTGCGGGCACGGTGCGGCGTTGCGTGCGCTCGACGCGTTGTGTGCGTTACGCGCGCCGCAGCGCACCGCCCGCCCCGTGTGCTCGCTACTAGCTCGGCTGCCCTCACTCTGTCCCGCGCCCGTGACCACTGCGCCCGGTCGCGAAATCGCGCGAGTGAGCTTCATGGGACCCTTCTTTGCTGTGAGTTATTAATTAACGTTTAAAGAGTTGTTTAATTTAATTGCATCAGATTTTTGTTCTGTAAAGCTTTATTTATTATCAGTATTGTTTCTGATTTTATAGATGTCTGTGTAAGTAGGTTAGTAATACCGGTCAAACAGCTTAAAAATCGCAAGTGGAAGACATCAAACCCCAGATTTATACACTAAGTGTAGTGCAGTGGTCATTTATTTTGACGAATACAATCAATAAATTTGTTGTTCATGAAAACACTTGTTCCTATAAATTTACTTTAGTTCATCAGTAAAGTACTTTAAATTTCATTTTTCTTCCCTAGATATCCTTATTTGCGGAGGAGAACCCGCGGTTCGCGGAGCGCATGTTCGGCGGCGCTACGGACCAGTCGCTCGTGTTCGCGTTACAGTGCGAGCTGGAGGCGGGCCGCAACACGTTACACCGCGTGTGTCACAACGTGTTACTGTGTCCCGACGCGAGAGAGAAGTTCCTCGACTATCTAGCCGCGCTGCTCACACGCAACGAGCGTCGAGCGCAGATGCACACGGATGAACGCTCGCTCGCAGGTCAGTATACGCACACATACGTACGTACGTACGCACGTATACGCAAATGTAAACGCACAAATATACGAAAATGCGAATCACAACACGCTGAATCGCGTGTGCCACGTTTTGTTGGGCCCCGACGCGAGATAAAAGATCACATACGTAGTACGTACGCAGTTACGTACACGTACGCACGCATACGTAAATGAACACACACACGTACGCAAAAAATGTGAACGTACACGCACGAACACGTACTTATTTACAATCTACAGTATATTTTTTTAAGCCATACACAAATAACTGATTTTGAGTTGTAGTAGCTATATAATATTGTAGTATTGTAAAATTCACCCATGTTTCTAATACAAAGTGAATTAAACGATACAATCATACATTTACACTATTTACAAAAGTTGCCAACGATACCGATGAAGATTCAATATATTCCGTCTAATGGGAATGTTTGCATAACATTAGCGTTTTTATTACGATCGCCTAGCTTTTGGATAAATATTTAATGAGTAGCCGAAATAGATACTGCTGCGATGTCTTTCACCTCGACCGGTGAATATTGGCGATAATCCAAACGTTCTTCCCAAGATCCCATCTATTGCTGGTTCTAGGAAACTAGACGAATAAAAAAAAAGTTCATCATCCTTTTTAAAAAGTTTCAATGTCAAATCGCGAGCGAAAAGGCGTGTTTGATGATACACGTGTTATTTTTATTTCGTTTTAAAAATATTGTGCGTTTAAAAATATTGTGTGTCTTGCCTCTAGCCCCTAATGGCATAAGGAGGGATTGGCCATTGCCCATTGCTATTGAATTTCCGGGGCAGTATAACTTTTTTTTAAATCATCTTATGTGGCATTGGTCACCAACGCCGAAATATTATTATGTCCATATTATTGAATTTTCTAGTAGTAGAGTTACTTGTAAACAATAAACATGTTTTGAAAACATAACACAAATTTCAAAGTTTATTATGTTTAGAAAACATAATACAAAGAATTCAAGTATTCATTCATTCATTCATTCGTTCATACAAAAAACTGGTATAATTTTATTTTGGACTCAGATGTTTTTTAATAAAAAAAGTGAAGACTCATGCGTTGAATGTTGCTCGATAATTTATAAATTAGAGCTAGATGACGCCCGCAACCGGCAACTCCGTTGCGCCAAAATTCGTTAATCACGCGGGAACCGTACATATTTCCGGGATAAAAAGTATCCTATTCTCAAAATTTAAAATTCTATTATAAACCCACCCATTACCCATTATAAATTATTATTATTAAAGACATTTTCTTCCTACGTACGTATAATTTCTCTTTATGACTACAATATGTAATGTTGAAATATTTGTTGAATAAACGTTTATTTATTTACTTATTTATTTATTTAAAAAATCATTTAATCATTTGAATATGACGCTTAATACGTTTTTGGCCATTGCGCTGATAATTCACTTTAAGCATAACGCAAATATTATTAATCTTTAGTAAAAATATATCGTTGGAGTAACTTTTTCACGTAAGATTTTCCGTCAAATGTGTTACTGTAGCCTATTCTGATTTTGAAATCTTTGGCGTAAATAGTGTACGTAACATAATACATTGCTTCATTAATTGGGCGACCTTTTATATGTAACATGACCCACTTGCGATTATGAACCAATGTAAGATGAACCACACTTATGTAACAACATTGATCGCTGCACTAGTTGTTACATGAGACAGAGAAATCGCCCGTGTTATGTAAAAAAACGGTATTGAACTTATTCATACTTTTTTTTCAAGCGTTTAGGCACGCTTACGGTCAGGGTTACACGTAGACAAAGGTCAGATTACACCGAAACGAAATGAGACGCGACTTGACGATGTAGTTTTTTTTATTTTTGTGACGAAGTTCCTTATCGCGCGCTCGGCGTAAATCTGAAGGCTAGACAGAACGATATTTGACCTTGATTTGACCTCGACACTTTTTTATTAGTACCTGCATGTTGTGGGCAGATGGCGTTGATAGTAAGTATTCCTGTGCGTCAACTAGATGGCGTTTTTTTTAAATAAACAGCGACGCGTTGATAGTCATCCTGGGCGTCAATAGATGGCGTTTTTTTTATATTTTTTATGAGTGTATATTGTGTATTAGGTTTTTTGAACATAAGGAAATAAATTCGTTCCATTCGGGTGTCCCTTGACACCTCTCAAGTTTTTTTATCACTATTTATTATGCATATTTGCGTAGCCTATCGTTTCGGTGTGAATAGACAATAAATTATTTCTGAATGATATTTTGAGGAACTGTTAAATGAATAACCCAGATTAACATAAGTGGGCCTAAGGGTCTACACAGACGGACCGCATTTCAACTGCAATCCAACCGCAAATTGCAGTTCAAGTGCAGTTTGAATACAGTTGACACGATTGCAATACGACTGCAATAGAACTGCAAACCAAACGCGCAGTCGTATTGCAGTCCAGTTGCAGTTGGCGTGCAGTCGTGTGAACTGTTTGGTTTGCAGTTCGTTTGCAGTCGTATTTTTTTTTTTTTTAACGGGCTTTGGCCCACCACACATTCCCACCACTGTATCTCCTGTGTCGCCAGGATCGACAGCGGCATCCAACCACGAAAACCCTTTGATATGATCTCAGGGAGCCCGAGGGACATGCTAATACTGTCTTGGGACCCGCAACGAAATTAATCAGAAGAAAATAGGAGGAGTAGGAAGAATCCAATTTCCCTCCCCATAAAAGCGGGAGACAGCACAAAGTTGCAATGACCGAAAGTCAAAGAACTTAAGGGGGAGCACCACGGAAATAAGGTTAATAATTGTGACTCCTAAGCTAAAGCTAAGTTAATATTGGAGTTTATTGTGTTTGACTGTTGCCAATAATAATTGTGGCAAAAACGCTTGAAGGCACGGAAGTTCCTAGCGCTGTCCACGAGATCACCGTAGTATGCTACTCCAGATGTACAGAATAGGTTGTTTAGCATAGTAGTTCTTTCGTCCTGCCAGAGACTGCACTCCCAGAGAACATGATGCGCGGTTTGTTCAAACATGTTGCCTTCGGTCGAGCACTCGCACATGGGTGATGCTACTAGTTTAAATCCGTAAAGTTTGGCCTTAAAATTTCCATGACCGGTCAGGAATTGAGAAACGCAGTGATCAATATCCATCCAATGTTTGGATAGCCGTTCACGAATATTAGGGAAAAAATTATAAAGGTGTCGCCCTTTGGTGGAACAGTCCCATCGTGACTGCCATTCGGAGATTAGGCTTTGCACAGAGTTTTCTAAAGGTTCAAACAGTCTTGCTATTTTAATTTTATCGCGAGCGCTTAAAAAGAACGGGTTGTCAATGTTTTTTTTATGATAGTAAATTGTCGCACGACGCTGAATCTCAAGGTCAACGGGTAAAACTCCGGCTAACACAGGTAAGGCTTCGGTGCTTGTGGTCCTGTAAGCTTTGCATAAGAATATAAGAGCAAGACGTTGGCTTTGTAGCAACTTGCGACGAGCCGCGCCGATTGTTGCTCTGTCAGCCCACACGGGGGCCCCGTAGCAAATGCTGCCTAGGTAAGTAGCAGTGTAAATTAATTTTAGGGTTTTGAAGGAGAGGCCCCATGTCGACGTAGATATTTTGGTAAAGGAGTAAAAATTGCGCTTCGCTGTCTCACCGGTTTGAATTATATGTTCTAAAAATGAAAATTTATTTTCCAAGTAAAAACCAAGATAACAGAGTGACTGTTTGCGTTTAACGTTAATATTGTCAAGTTTAATGCTAGGGGAAGATATAAGGGACCCTTTTAAAAGAATTTGGTAAGTTTTATGCGCGGCGAATTTCAGGCGATTACGTTTACCCCAGCTCGATATTAAATTAAGACTATCATTGGCTTTAGATTCAATTTCGGAACGTGAATTTGCATGAACGATGAGAAAACCGTCATCGGCGTAGCCAACTAGTACGCACAGCGGTGGTAGGGGAAGACTTAATAAATCATCAAATCCGAAATTCCATAGTTTTGGCGAGATAACAGAGCCCTGAGGGCAGCCGCATGTTAAATCTTTGGCGTGTGTACAATGGCCAAGTCGAAGCTTAGTTTGACCGTTAAAAAAATAAGAACGTATTATGGCATAAATATTAGAGTAGCAACCTCGATTTTTTAGTTTTAATAATAACATCGGCCACCAAGCATGATCGAACGCGCCGGAGATATCTAATGAAATGGCGACCACGTATTTAGATTCCGAATGATTTACTATTTTTCTAACTTCCATAGCCGCGTCAACAGTCGATTTCCCGGCGGTGAAACCGAACTGATGACTATGAAATTTAGGGCCACCGGGTAGCAGGCGAGGTACGATGAGACGTTCTAGTAATTTACCTAAGCAAGGCAGTAACGTTATCGGACGGTAAGATTTTGGGTCGTCAGGAGGTTTGTTTCCCGATTTAGGTATTAATTTTAAGCAACCGGTGCGCCAAATTTTTGGAAATATACCTTCTGCGATACATCTGTTGTAAACATGTAGAATCGATGAACTGGCCGCTAAGCACGCTTGTTTTATCATAATATTCGATATTTTATCCTCGCCCGCAGATTTTTTTATAGGCAAAAGGTTTACTATTTTACTAAACTCCTCCGAAGTTGGTAAATCTGAGGCCGGTGTATGTATGGGGTCTAGCATTCTACTCCTAATGTCGCGGTGGTGTTCATCATCCAAGGAGGGCTCGTCGTCTGGGATGAGAACGTTTAGATATGCCTTCGCCGTTTCGTCTAAGCTACAAGTGTAAGAGTTGTTAATTTTAATATTTGAGAAAAAGCTTGGCTCATTACTACTACCGGGTTTAAGCTCGTGGTATAAAGAGGACCAGGGGCCCTCTTTATCCAGTCTATTCGCGGCATTCTTCAACATATTATTTTTCGCTAACGTAACGGCGGCGCGATAGCGTGACCTTGAAATGCGTAGGTTATTCAAACTAATTATGTAATTATAATTCGAACGATCGTGGCCAGATTTACGAAGATTATTGATTTTGCGCCTGGCCCTTCTAAATTCCCGACGAAGATTAAGAAGGTTACTGTTCCACCATTTACAGTTGTGATCTTTTTTAAGAGGTCTACGACCCAAGGCTACATCGGCACAGTAAACAAATGTGTTTGTCATAATTTCCGCGCACTCATCGACGCTTAAATCCGGCCGAGTGAAGTCTCCGGCATGAGCGGTAATGAGGGAGCGGAATAAATTCCAATCGCCGTTCTTTACGTTGTATTTATAGTCATTAGAATTGACTACGGTATCACTCGGGACCGCACGAGAAAACTCGTACACCAATAAGCGGTGATCACTACATGACGCATCAGGTAGGACGCGCCAATGCCTAATCTGGACGTACGCGCTGGATAGCGTGACGTCAATCGACGATTCGCCCGTTGGGCTACTATAGGTAGGTGGTGCATCGGGGGTGTTGTGAATTTGGAGGTTAAACTCCGCAATAAAGTCTTCTACAGCGGTACGACGGTCGCGGTCAGTGTACCTAAGCTGGCCGTGCCATAAGGGCGAGGATGCATTGACGTCGGCGCCAATAATAATTTTATCACCCGCGAGAGATTGTAATACGCGGCGGAGTTGATGTAAATGTGGGCCTACGGTATCCGCGTACTGAAAGTAGCAGCTTACAACGTATAGTCTAAACTGAGGACACGATACCTCGGCTACCGCACAATGCGACGTCGAAAGGTTAGTTAAGGCCGTGACTGAAAATCTAGACTGAGGTGTGTATATACCCGCGCGAGCTAAGTTATTAATTTGTATCATTTTCGACCGAAACGACGCGAGTTGATATTGTTCTTGAACAAGTACTAAGTCTAAATTGTGATCAGAAACTAACTTTTCTAATTCTAAAGTCGCGTGCTTGTTATTATGGAGGTTTATCTGTCCTATATTTAAACTATCCATACCTAGTAGTTAAAATAAGTTGCTCCATTTTGCTTTTATATGTTGGACAGTCTGGGGAGCCCGTGGGGTGGTCGGAAGATTTTTTATAACGTTGGCAACTACCACAAACTGGCTTAAAATTTTCTTTATCTTTGTTGGGGCACGACAACGAGCTGTGTTTTTCGGCACAGTGATAGCAGCAAGGATTAGGATCGCGACAGAATTTAGCGACGTGCCCAAACTGTTGGCAGTTGCCGCAGCGGACCAGCTCAACGTCGTCCACGAAGCGACACATCGCCCAATCGATAAACAGTTTTTCTTTTGAATTGATTAGGTGTTTACGCACAGCGGGGTCTAATTCGATACCTATCCATTTCCTGTTGTTGTAATCTTTATTTAAATTACGACGTCTTACTATTTTTGTTGAACGCAAAAATTGTTCTTGAGGCATATTCATTTCGCCATTAATATTTTGATTAAAAAGTGCGAGAAGGAAATTATCATCCGTCATATGTTGCGGTACATCTTTTATGAGAATACGTGGGTTACGTCCTTTAGGCGACTCGAGTCGCAGACCGGCCGATTTAAGCGCTTCCACGGATTTAAGTTTATTAACTTGCGACTCGCTAGTTAGTCGCAAGATCACACCCGAATTAGCTGTTTTTTTGACGCCGTGAAATTGAAAACCGTCGGCCGGGTTGATGACTTTCATCAGAGCTTGTTTTGTCTCCGACGATGATTTTAATTCCCCCGATTTTTCTTGTGTCGGATAGGCAATAACGCAGGGAAGCGGTTTTCGGGTCTCGACTGGCGGCACTGACTTCGCAAGTCTTAGTTTAAGCGCGTCCGAGTAGGAGGTAGAAGGCGCGGCGGCAACTGTTTGTACGACGGGATTAGTTTTGGCAGCTAACAATTCGCGTTCCATATTAGCGACCTTGGTTTCCAAGGAGGAGTTCTTTATGGCGAGAAGTGAGACGATCGTAGTTATTTTTTGAGTCATACTCATAATATCGGACTTGTTGGCAAAATTATTACGGCGAGACACGGTGTCGTTTGCGAACTCGTTTATTTTGGCTAAGTACGAGCTAGCTTCGCGGACGAGCTCGTAATAATTGCAAGCATCGTCGGATGCGCGGCTTGTGTCTAATAATGACGTAACGGGGGACAGCAGAGGCTCGTCCCTAGTGGGTTGGTGACGCTTCTCCACAGGTGACAAGGAGGAAGGAGATAATTCCGACAACAAACGTTTACCGGACGATAATGTCGGAGAACGAGGAGTTTTATCGCTTCTATTAAAGGGGTTTGTATCTTTATCTGGCGGCATATTATTTTGGCTCGACATTGTGAGTTAATATAAAATTTGAATGTACCAATTACACTTATTTAATTTAAATTAGAATGAAACAAAAGTTTAGCTTAATAATCACAGTCAGCTGATCGCAAGGCAGGCCGGCGCCGCGCGAGCGGTACCGACACACACAATATTTTACCTACCTACAATTCCCTACTGATAAAAGTGAACAAAGAAATTTACTTACCGAGTAAAATCCAATAAAATACGAGCAAATGTGTTAAAAAACTTACAGTACACGTAGATTACACCGTTACCTAGCTAATTACACACACTCAGCACGAATTTACCGATTTAAAACCACCGAAAATAATTTTTAATCCCGGAGCGCACGTCAGACGATGTTAACCGTACGGAGGCCGCGGGTTGCAGTCGTATTGCAGTCGTGTCAACTTCATTCAAACTGCACTTGAACTGCAATTTGCGGTTGGATTGCAGTTGAAATGCGGTCCGTCTGTGTAGACCCTAAGTTGTAAAGACTTTCAAAATAATGGTGTTGTACGTTAACTTTATATAATATGAAAAAATGCCCAACGTTTTATTTGGATCAAAGATCAAAGTTTTTCAGGCGCTTAGAGCATCATCACAACATTTAACAGCTTTTTGATTTATCTACCGAAAAAAGCACTTGTAAAATAATTTTCACTGGCAGAATATATGTTTGCTGTCAAAAAAGAAGAAGGAAATTTAAAAAAAATGTTCGCAGGCGATGGCTTCATGCTGAACGTGTGTTCGGTGCTCCAACTGCTGTCGGTCCGGATCAGGATGGACCGCGTATGGCCCCTCTACACGTTCCAGCCGGGCACTTGGATCAACATCCGCGATGACACGCGCCTGTATTACACCGCTACTGAGGCGCAGGCGTGGTTGGATGCTCTGAGTAAGTACTAAGTAGTGAGGTATGGAGGGTAGATGAAGGAGAACTATCTTATATGGGGGATATTTGAAAAAGTGTCCAGCTGTCCGCAGTAAATAACAGAGTATAAATCCTCCAAGAGTGGCGCTAGCTGCAGCAAAGGGTATGGAATGAATTTTGTTTTTTGATCATTGTATTTATCTATTTGGAATTTAAAACCTGGGAAACGAGCTGAAACGAAAAGAAACTTATTTTGTCCTTATTTGTTTCTTTATCCGAGTCTAATTTTTGATTTAAAATTTACCCTGTTGCTACTGTAGCGCCAATTTAACGCATTTCAGCGGACACTTTTTACATACAGAGATAGTTCTCCTCCATCTACACTCCATATAGTGAGGGAGCGCAGCGAGCATACAGCATAATTATAGTAAAACGTTAAATTGACATATCGACTTAGCTTATAATTACTAGGCGCACCGTGCAAGTGTTTAGATACGCTGAGTGAATGAGAGAGACAACTATAATATGTTTAGCATTAGTAGTTTATCCGCCTTTACATATATTATTATGTACTCATAGCTTTTATGCATCACACATGGTCCTGATCTAGATAAAATTTTATTGCTGACAAAAAAACCCCGTAAACTCTTTTAATTTTCTCTTGTAACTCCCGTATTATATAATATTACTAGATGTCCCGGCAAACGTTGCTTTGCCATAATAAAGTATTTCGCCCATATTATTTTATTAAAGTGACTAAATAAGTATGTCGCCATGGCAACGTCGATCGCTATCTCGTCGCACAAACAATGGTCGTCGTCAGTCTCAGGTTGTAATAATTTACTATTATTTATTCAACAAATGCACTCATCAATGTATAAAGTACCCAGTAGCCGTTTCTCAGACCTACTGAATATGCATATAGGCAGCGGCGTGCACAAGATTTTGACACTGGTAATGCAGCGATATCGGTTCAGTAGTTTTGGTGTGAAAGCAAAACAGACAGACAAACGGACAAAAAGAGATATTTTCGCATAAATTATAATAATAGTGTGGATATAAATTAAAAACTATGTTTTCTAAACTATTAGTATAATTACGTTCTGTTATGAAGAAATAAAAAAAACGCCATCTGTTGTCACGCGTTGGAACTACAATGAGAGTTTATTTCATCGAAACCCATGGAAATATACCAATTACCATACAACATAATATTGTGCGCTAAGCTAAAATAAACAAAAACGCCATCTATTGTTACGTATTAGAAATACAATGTGAATTTATTTTCATCGATATTTCCATAGAAATTAGATAATATATTTTTGCCTCATCAAAATGTAGCCTATGGCTCTCTCAGGCTCTAGACTAACTGTGTACAAAATTTTATTACAATCGGTTCATTAGTTTTGGCGTGAAACAAAACAAAAACTTTTTCTTTTACAACTTTTTCATTTTTATATCTAGTATATTTTAAGTACTCACCTAATCAGCTTAACTTTTGTCTTTTCACATAATCAAGGTTCCGGTTACTTGAGATCCGATCCATAATCTGATGTAAATAAATGCAAAATTTTGGCCACCACAAATTATCTTATCCAAGTGAGTGATAGTTATGAATGTACGCAATTATTAATGTTAAACTTTTAAATATTATACAAACTTACAAATATTAAAATCTAAAATATTCTTAGAAAACTATAAAACCAAAAATAATAATATAATATAGTACTAACAGTGCTCGATCACATGAAAAAAGCAAATGGCCTCCCAAAACACAAAAAAATTTAGCTAAATGCGCCGCGGCGCCAGTGATGCCATTGAATTTCAACCAGAACTCCCCAACTATTATTTAAATTTATTATTTATTACTTGGGGTACTTTCCACTGAGAGATCAAAACGCTGAAAATACTACTTCAGCCGACCGCAATTATTGTTTGCGGCAAAAACGTCACTCATGATGTCATTATTTATATAAAAACAGTAATAAAAACCAAATAAATATACATTTTTGCTTAAAAAAATTTCACGCCCATGAATATAATATAATATTTTTACTCCCTAAAATACGCACTATATATTTAATTTTTCCCTACTAAAAGTGGGATATCAGCAGTGTTGCCATAGTTGGCAACACTGCTGGGGTCTGCCGCAGAGCTTGCAGTACAATAATCGCATTCGATATTCATGGTTGTGTGCGTTTTCACTGTGCACGGACACACTTACACATACGCGCAAGGCAGGGACCTCAACACTGAGCCTATCTTGACCTCTCGTGAACCCGTTCGCGCGTGTACCTGATTACATGTTGCTATTTTATAAATTGAGGCGTTTTAAATGTGTATTATTTACTTTTTTACTATATTTTTTACTATTATTATTAAAAAATTAACGTCATGAGTCATTTAAAAAGTACGAAAGTTAAATCAAAATATCTGTTATCTGTGAATGGCAAGCACTGCCTTTTTGCCTACAAAGACTGCACGCCCATGCATATAGGTAAAAATCAGTAAAGCCGTTTCAGAGGAGTTCGCGGACTAACATTGTGACACGAGAATTTTATATATAAGACTAGCTGTCCCGGCAAACGTTGCTTTGCCATAATATATTTGCCGTATTATTTTATTGAAGTGACTAAATAAGTATGTCACCATGGCAACGTCGATCGCTATCCCGTCGCACAAACAATGGTCGCCGTCAGTCTCAGGTTGTAATAATTTACTATTATTTATTCAACAAATGCACTTATCGATATTAAAGTACCGAGTAGCCGATTCTCAGACCTACTGAATATGCATATAAAATTTGGGTAAAAATCAGTAAAGCCGTTTCGGAGGAGTTCGTGGACTAACATTGTGACACGAGAATTTTATATATAAGATGATCTGAAATAAAACAATTTTTTATATTACAGGCGCGCAGCCGGACCACAAGTGGCCGGAAGCGAAGTTCCAGACGGTGTGCTGGTTCCTCACGCTGCACATGCACCACGTAGCGCTCATACCCGCGCTGCAGACACACCAGCGACGGATCCGGTATGTTACAGATCATTTGACTTATGATGTAAAATGTTAAAATGATTTTAATTTTTGCCTCCTTTTTTAGGGTTCCGTACCCAAAGGGTAAAAACGGGACCCTATTACTGAGACTTCGATGTCTGTCCGTCTGTCTCCAGGCTGTAACTTAAGAATGGTAATAGCTAGAGAGTTTAAATTTTCACAGATTGCCGCTGTAACAACAAATACTAAAAACAAAATAAATTACTTATATAACTAATAATAAAACTTGCAAAACTGGGATTCGGACCTGACATAATTATCTTAACAGAATGCTGGCTCTCTAAGGACAAACCGGTAATATAATAATATTTGTAATTACAAATCGTTTTCTACCAGTGTTCACAACAACCAGAATGACGGTGTTGTGGCTTTTGTTAAAGAAGGAATTCAAGTTAACTTTCAACAAATTTTCTTATAAAATGCAACGTGTCTGCAAGTAACTCTTCCTGATACTATTGTTCTCGGAATATATCGGTCCCCATCTTTTACTTGTACAAAGGAATTTGTGGAATCCTTAAATAAATACTTAGAAACCATAAAATCATTTAAAAACATAGTGATCACTGGAGACATAAATATTAATTTAATTAGATCTGAAAATTCATATGACCTTATGGCTGTAAGTGATGGAATTGAATATCTTAATATGCTGAGTACACATGGTCTATTTCCTGGGCATATATTGCCCACTCGAGGTGTAAACTGTCTTGACCATTTCATGGTTAAAACAGGATTAAGATCTAAATCCGTTCTAACTGCCGTTCTAAACTCTTCTGTAACAGATCACGCAATGATATTCCTCTCGTTATCAAATTTTAAATATAAGTTAAGTTGCCAGAAAACTAAAACTATAATAGACTTCGAAGGAGCAGTTAAGAGTGTACAAGACAGCCAGTTGACTTTGTCTAATGACGCCAACTATATTGCAGAACGCCTTATATCTGGTTTATGCGAAATCGTCAAACAACATACTAAATTGGTTAACATAAGGAAACGTGACAGAACAATAAAGCCATGGATGACACAAGGCCTCTTACGTTGTTTGCGTAACAGAGATAAATTAGCACAACAACTAAAATCTGCACCGGAAGATGAAATTTTGAAGATAACATTTAAAAGGTATAGAAACTATTGTAATAATTTAATCCGAAAACTTAAAAGAGACTATGAAAAAGGAATTTTAACTGCATCTACTAACGACCCTAAAAAACTTTGGAACAATATAAAAACCATAACAATGACAAAAATAAATAAAAATGACTGCTCTGATCTGCTACATATTGATCACACACCTTTAGATTCTGTAAATAAAGTAAACAGATATTTTGCCACCATAGGAACACAACTAGCACAAGAATGTCTTAACAAACGAAATCCGGCTCATGATAACCTAAATCTCTCTGGTCCTTCTTCTCACACTTCTTCTTTTGTTTTATTGGAAACCGATGAATCAGAAGTCAACTCTATTATAAATAGTTTAAAATCTAACAGTAGTCCTGGTTGGGATTTTATACCAACAAAATTGATTAAAATGGCTAAAACTGAACTCGTCCCTGTAATTACTCACTTGGCCAATATGTGCTTCAAAGAAGGCGTTTTCCCTGCAGTACTTAAAAAGTCGATTATTACCCCTATATTTAAAAATGGAACAACAACTGAAACAAGCAATTACAGACCCATATCTGTACTACCTGTTATTGCTAAAATAATTGAGAAACTTATAAATAGTCGCATAATTGAATATTTAACCAAATTTAAATTGATCTCAAAAAATCAGTTCGGTTTCACAAAGGTTAAATCGACAGAAGATGCAATTACTCTGTTGACCTCCACCATAACAGGCCATCTCGACAATGGAAGAAAATGCTTGTCAGTCTTTTCAGATCTTAAAAAGGCTTTTGACACAGTCTCAATATCCATTCTAATGAAAAAGTTAGAAAACATAGGTATCAGAGAAAAAGCCCTAGATCTTTTAAAAAGCTACCTGAACCAAAGGACGCAGTCGGTTAAAATTGGAGCCTATATTAGTGACGACCATGACATCTCCTGCGGTGTGCCTCAGGGAAGCGTTCTTGGACCGACGCTTTTCCTGATTTACATAAATGATCTCTGTAAACTCAAACTTAATGGTGCCACGATAGTGTCCTATGCAGACGACACGGCCTTGGTTTTTGCAGGTACAACTTGGAATGCTGCTCGGGTAGCTGCAGAAGCAGGTCTAAGAAAGGTTGCTCAGTGGCTGGAATCCAATCTGCTTACCCTGAATGTATCTAAAACTAATTACCTATGTTTCTCTATCACAAACCGTACCTCGCCTGGTGATACTTTCAAAATCCAGCTCCATACTTGTAGTGCTACAAAATCATGCAATTGCCCCACTCTCCAACGACTAAGTATCACCAAGTATCTAGCTAGGGTTACAAATTGACTATAAGCTTGCGTGGTCCTCGCAGATTGAAGCGTTGGTTGGTAGGCTAAGAAAACTGAAATGGGTTTTTAAGACACTAAGACATATCGCGTCTGAAAAATTATTAAACCATCTTTATGTCTCACTGGCACAATCAGTCATATCATATTGCATACCGGTCTGGGGTGGAGCTTGTAAAACTAAAATCATCGACGTTGAGCGAACACAGAGATCCCTTATAAAAATAATGTACAGATTACCCTATAAGTTTCCTACAAATGAACTCTATAATATGAGTCAGCTGTTATCTATCAGAAAATTATACATACTCAACTCGGTTACCAAACTACATAAGACCTTACCCGTGCAACCAATTGATGTAACCAAAAGAAGAGCTGCCATCATCAATTACAAAACATGTAAAACACATTTTGCATCTAGACAGTTTGAAATTCAGTCTGTAAGACTATACAATCGTATAAATCAACGCCTTAACATACATACTCTAAGTCACATATTGTGTTACTTATAAACCGAGTATAAAATTAATACTCAGTATAAACTTGGAATAAGCAAAATCGCGACTCATAAACCAGGTATAACTTATACCTAGTATAAGGTTGGTGTAACTCCCATACAAACGTTATACCAACGTTATTCCAACCCCTGCCCTAGTTTAACCTCGATATAACTTGGGTTGACAGTTCACATTTCGTAACATAGCCTTACAGAGTATTTCATAAATAAAACTTTTATAATAATTTGTGATTCGAAAGGATTTCGTTTAAAATATCGCTTTTCTAAACATGGTGTCCTGTTTTTAAATCGACTATTTGATGGCGCAATATCAATGTACTTACAAGTTACAACGTATTTGAAAAAGTTATGAAGACACTTCCAAAATATGTTGAATTTTTTTCCTATCCTTCTATCGCGGATTCTTGTAAATCTATTGTTATTCTATTGTTGTCGCGATCACCGGTGCCGTTATGTGGCTTGATTGGTTAAGGCACTAGGTATGGCTTATAAAATAAGGCCAGTGTCGAGTAAATAGCGGGAAATCTATATTCTTGTTACTTGTGCATGATTATGATTTATGAATTTTTAATGATATCTAATAATTATTTCACCAACATTACACATTAAAAACAATACACAAACTATCACAAACATGAGTTTATGAGTTAGAAAGTAATCTAAGGTTATTCCAAATTTATACCGAGTATAACTATTCCTAGTATAAGCTTGGAATATCCTAAGGATAGTCAATTTTTATAACTAACACCGATAGAGTCTAAGAACCGTATCACGGAATGGCTTAATTCCTTATCTTATGGAGAAACTGAATGCCTTCTTTACATAACTAAATAGGATGCACACACACACACACACCACACACACACACACTACACACACATACATACTAATAATAATTAATGTATTAAACTATAAAGAGTAATTATTTATTATTATATAATATTTAAGAAGTATTGAACTGATGTAAGCTGTTTAATTATTTTTGCTAAGGAAGAGCGGAGATTTCTGGCACAAGTCTGTACTTAATAGAAATCTCCACTAATGTTTTTGTCAAGCTGTATTTTTTGTGAATAAATAAATTTATTATTTTTAAATTTATTATTATTATTAAATATTTAAGGGGGATCCCATACAACAAACGTGATTTTTCAAACATTTTTTGCTCGGTATCAATGATGACAACAGGTAGGCACTTGAAATTTTCACAGAAACCTTAGTTATATCAATATGTGTACTTTAATAATTAATAATAATATTTAAACAAAATAAAATTTTAAGGGGGACTCCCATACAAAAAATACAATTTTTGGCCTATTTTTGCTCTATAACGGTACGGAACCCTTCGTGCGTGAGTCCGACTCGCACTTGGCTGATTATTTATTCATTCACCTTTCAGAGCTTTCCGCGACCTCCAGAAGGTTATAGAGGAGCTGATGGCGGCAGAACCGCAGTGGCGCAACACCGTGTCCGCGCTCCGCAACCGCGAGCTGCTGCGGCGCTGGCGGCGGCAGATCAAGCGGCTACACAGGTACTGTGACGTCACAGAGTGGTATAGAGGAGTCGATGGCGGCGGAACCGCAGTGGCGCAACACCGTGTCCGCGCTCCGCAACCGCGAGCTGCTGCGGCGCTGGCGGCGGCAGATCAAGCGGCTACACAGGTACTGTGACGTCACAGAGTGGTATAGAGGAGTCGATGGCGGCGGAACCGCAGTGGCGCAACACCGTGTCCGCGCTCCGCAACCGCGAGCTGCTGCGGCGCTGGCGGCGGCAGATCAAGTGGCTACACAGGTACTGTGACGTCACAGTGTGGTATAGAGGAGTCGATGGCGGCGGAACCGCAGTGGCGTAACACCGTGTCCGCGCTCCGCAACCGCGAGCTGCTGCGGCGCTGGCGGCGGCAGATCAAGCGGCTACACAGGTACTGTGACGTCACAGTGTGGTATAGAGGAGTCGATGGCGGCGGAACCGCAGTGGCGCAACACCGTGTCCGCGCTCCGCAACCGCGAGCTGCTGCGGCGCTGGCGGCGGCAGATCAAGCGGCTACACAGGTACTGTGACGTCACAGTGTGGTATAGAGGAGTCGATGGCGGCGGAACCGCAGTGGCGCAACACAGTGTCCGCGCTCCGCAACCGCGAGCTGCTGCGGCGCTGGCGGCGGCAGATCAAGCGGCTACACAGGTACTGTGACGTCACAGTGTGGTATAGAGGAGTCGATGGCGGCGGAACCGCAGTGGCGCAACACCGTGTCCGCGCTCCGCAACCGCGAGCTGCTGCGGCGCTGGCGGCGGCAGATCAAGCGGCTACACAGGTACTGTGACGTCACAGTGTGGTATAGAGGAGTCGATGGCGGCGGAACCGCAGTGGCGCAACACAGTGTCCGCGCTCCGCAACCGCGAGCTGCTGCGGCGCTGGCGGCGGCAGATCAAGTGGCTACACAGGTACTGTGACGTCACAGTGTGGTATAGAGGAGTCGATGGCGGCGGAACCGCAGTGGCGTAACACCGTGTCCGCGCTCCGCAACCGCGAGCTGCTGCGGCGCTGGCGGCGGCAGATCAAGCGGCTACACAGGTACTGTGACGTCACAGTGTGGTATAGAGGAGTCGATGGCGGCGGAACCGCAGTGGCGCAACACAGTGTCCGCGCTCCGCAACCGCGAGCTGCTGCGGCGCTGGCGGCGGCAGATCAAGCGGCTACACAGGTACTGTGACGTCACAGTGTGGTATAGAGGAGTCGATGGCGGCGGAACCGCAGTGGCGCAACACCGTGTCCGCGCTCCGCAACCGCGAGCTGCTGCGGCGCTGGCGGCGGCAGATCAAGCGGCTACACAGGTACTGTGACGTCACAGTGTGGTATAGAGGAGTCGATGGCGGCGGAACCGCAGTGGCGCAACACCATGTCCGCGCTCCGCAACCGCGAGCTGCTGCGGCGCTGGCGGCGGCAGATCAAGCGGCTACACAGGTACTGTGACGTCACAGTGTGGTATAGAGGAGTCCATAGCGGCGGAACCGCAGTGGCGCAACACAGTGTCCGCGCTCCGCAACCGCGAGGTGCTGCGGCGCTAGCAGTGGCAGATCAAGCGGCTACACAGGTACTGTGACGTCACAGTGTGGTATAGAGGAGTCGATGGCGGCGGAACCGCAGTGGCGCAACACCGTGTCCGCGCTCCGCAACCGCGAGCTGCTGCGGCGCTGGCGGCGGCAGATCAAGCGGCTACACAGGTACTGTGACGTCACAGTGTGGTATAGAGGAGTCGATGGCGGCGGAACCGCAGTGGCGCAACACCATGTCCGCGCTCCACAACCGCGAGCTGCTGCGGCGCTGGCGGCGGCAGATCAAGCGGCTACACAGGTACTGTGACGTCACAGTGTGGTATAGAGGAGTCCATAGCGGCGGAACCGCAGTGGCGCAACACAGTGTCCGCGCTCCGCAACCGCGAGGTGCTGCGGCGCTAGCAGTGGCAGATCAAGCGGCTACACAGGTACTGTGACGTCACAGTGTGGTATAGAGGAGTCGATGGCGGCGGAACCGCAGTGGCGCAACACCGTGTCCGCGCTCCGCAACCGTGAGCTGCTGCGGCGCTGGCGGCGGCAGATCAAGCGGCTACACAGGTACTGTGACGTCACAGTGTGATAGTATGACGTCACAATGATTAATGGCAGTTACACGATTGGCCATGCGATTGTGTTGTATATCTTCTTTGAAGCTTACTCAATTATTTTTTTTGCAATAAAATACTCTACAAAAATGAGCGCACATGTTACCAAAATTTTGACGATGGTGCTCCTAATTTTGTACACTTTCATACTAATTTTTATTCTCTACAATTAAACACATTTTCTCTACGTTTTCAGGTCGAAACAATGCGCCGAAGCGGCTCTTCTAGACCCCGAACTAATGCGTCGCGCGCTGTCGTTCTACGCGGGCGTGTGCGGGCTGCTGACGGCGCGGCTGACGGCGGCCACTGACCCCGACCTGCCGCCGCACAGCCCCGCCCACGCCTTCCGCGCCACGCCCGAGTGGTACGTCGAGGACGTCGCCGAGTTCATGCTGTTCGCCGTGCAGTGAGTATAGCTATATAGCTATAGTTTGGTCGCGGAGCAAGTAAACTTATACATGGCTATTTCTTTATTTACTTGCTGAAAAGGTTGCTTGCGAAAGTTGCGCTTCTACCGCGTTACCGTAAAAACGTAATAGAACTTGTGCAATATAAATGGCGCACCCGCTCTCGAATTTATAGTAAAAAATCTACCGTTTATGTCGACTAGTGAAGTGAGCCGTGAGGCATTTTAAGCTAAGCGAGTTCTGCCGAGATAAAAAGATAAAGAGATAAATAGCGATTTATAAATAGACAATGAAACTGTGCCGTACACGCAAATGCGTACTCATTCACGCACATTACGTACGTGCGTTAGAATGAAATTGATAATAAGTTATTGTAATATTTCAGATACGTGCCCCAAATAGTGATGTACAACATCGAAGATCCGGTTATCACGTGGTTGTTAACCGCCATCTGCAACTCCCATCTCATCAAGAATCCCTACTTGGTAGCCAAGATTGTGGAAGTGTTATTCGTGATCAACCTCTCCCAGCCAATGAAGCTAAAGAATGTCTACGAGAAGTTTATGGACCATCCGATGTCCCAAACGGCTCTGCCCAGTGCGCTGATGAAGTTCTATACGGATATAGAAACGACTGGACAGAGCACGGAGTTCTATGACAAGTTTACTATACGATTCCACATCAGCATCATATTGAAGGGCATGTGGGAGAGGCCGATACATAAACAGGTATTTATGCTGTCAATGTCTATGGCAAGTTATTGTTAACGGGCCCCTAGACGAGTAATTTTATTGCGCAATATCATAGATTTGCGTAATATTATTATTAACCGTCTAGGGTTGATATTGAACGTCGCGCGCTTTCAGTTTAATTGTCAAATAAACTGTTCAATAAAATTGAAGCGTGATATTGCACAATACAATTATTGATCGTCTAGGGGCCGGCTTAGTTAAAACGAAGTCCTCCAATAAAAAAAAAATAGGATTTCGCTACTGTATTCTATTTCGATGAATGCTTTTTGTGTCCACCCAAGACATCGCTAACTTACTTATTGTTTTGATATTATGTCAATAAGCTAAGCTATGGAACAAGAATTAAAAAAATGGAAAAGAAAGGCTTAATGATAAATAACACAGATTACTACTGCATAATATTGCAGTAAACACAAACACACAGTTATTATAATTTGCTATTTGATTCAATTTAAAATAAAAATTATGGTTACTAACTATACTTTTTTTATTTCAGGCGATCGTAAAAGAGTCCCGCTCCGGACGGCAGTTCGTCAAGTTTATCAACATGCTGATGAACGATACCACATTCCTACTCGACGAGTGTCTCACGGTAAGTACATCTTTTGGAGTTTTGCCGGGAATGTAAAAGGGTGCTGTTGTGTTTTTATATTATTTTCCTAAAATTGTGTTAACTGGGTTTTTAGTGTGTAATATTGGTAGAATATTAACCATTAGATATTCGTGTTCATGCACAAGTGTAGGAAAGTGATGTAATATCCAAAAACATGCTATTTTGTGTTCCCTCCAAAACTCCATCGAAAGTTTCAGTAAAGCGTCTACCACTTTACTGAATCGACCGACTTGACTCCTTGACTGTATTGACTTTTACTTAGACTTTGACTAGACTTAAGACCTGACGATACATGAAAACGATGATGAAAATTATAATAGGAGGAATATGGTTTTCCCGCCATATTCCTTACCTTTTTACCTTGTCTGTGGCACAACATACACATCCTTTGTGTCAAGTTGCCAAAAAAGAAAAAAAAAAAAAAAAAGTACATCTTTATAAGGATTTTTGACACTTCGATGACATTCACAAGGGGGACATGCGAAATAATGATTAAAAATGAAACCAGCTTTAGTTTACTTGCAAAAAGCCAACTTTACTTGCAAAAATGATGATATAAGTTTACTATTACTACCCGGATGACAATGACATTGAGGCGTGGATATGAAACAGCTGTAAATCAAGTGACACCTTACAAGATGTCGCCGTCAGTTCCGATTTTGACTACGCGTCTAACAATTCTTGTAGGAGACTATAAAAGCTACAGTTGAAAAAAATTAAAAAGTCA
The DNA here is from genome assembly GCA_963422495.1 of Polyommatus iphigenia. Taxonomy (NCBI): domain Eukaryota; kingdom Metazoa; phylum Arthropoda; class Insecta; order Lepidoptera; family Lycaenidae; genus Polyommatus; species Polyommatus iphigenia. Next base: position 20,004,997 of record OY730187.1, on the reverse strand, counting down.
TATGTGGACGACCACACACCTTACAGACAAGTAAGGACAACGTGACAAAAAGTTAAGAAAGAAAGAAGATTATTCAGTACTTGAGTCGTATTTTTTTCGCGAGGCATAATTTTTTTCTATTTTATTGTTACAGTACTTGAAGCGTATCCACGAGGCGCAAGAGGCGGAGGCGAGCGGCGCGTCGGGCGTGGAGGCGCGCGCGCGGGCGCTGGCGCAGGACGAACGACAGTGCCGCTCCTATCTCACGTTGGCTAGGTGAGACCATAGACAATTTATTTACTTATGTCTACGAATAATAAAAACTAAGGAAGAGTAAGGCCGGTCAATTCGGGCACCGTTAAGCTCCGCTCCGCTTCAGTGGAAACACACCCTAACTGTGTCAAAAAAGTCCGTGATTCTACAAAATGTGACCCGAATACATGCACACTTTATGCATGTATTCGGTATACAATTTTGTGTTTTTATACAAGTGACAATACGCTACTTGACCTACTTTTTTCTTCATGCTAATCGCTTCTTAATCTTTCATTTTCACAAAAAAAAAAAACAATATTTTAATATTTTACACAGTAGAAACCTATAAAAATGTTGATTGAAAAATATGCCTTTTAAATGGCGCCGAAAAGACTGTCCGCCATAGTGTGACGTCATGCGTTTTGTATTTTAAACTCTCTTTATTGAATATTTTTGAAGTGAAAACTTCTTTAGCGGCGTTGAGCACTTTTGTGGGATGGGTAAAAACTGTGAAACTCGCGTCAGATTTTCGTGTTGATCGAAAAACCAAAGAAAAACCGTAAGACGGTTGGAGAGTAGTGTTTGGTGTCGAACTCGAACTCGAAAACTCGAACTCGAAAACTCGAAAACCGTAAGACGGTTGGAGAGTAGTGTTTTGTGTCGAACTCGAACTCGAAAACTCGAACTCGAATTGTAAGGGGTTCAATAAATTAAAAAAAATCGATTTTTTAAAAATCGATTTTCATAAAAAATGGGTTAAAAATTTAATCGATTGTAAGGGTTTCGATTAACCCATCAGTCGTGGCAAAACGAGACACAATAGCTTTTTCATTGTTATCGCGGCCGGATGTGGCCGCTTGGGGCTTCATGAATTAATTAAAAAAATCGATTTTTTTAATAATCGATTTTGATAAAAAATGGGTTAAAAAAATGCACAACGTTAATAATGAAGTTTTCACTTCTGCCGGCACTCCCGGAGTGCAACCCGTCTTTTTTTTAATGTGCTAAATGTACTGTGGAATCCTCGGGACACTGGCTCACTAACACACCCAGTACCACTTGCGGAGCGCACGTCTATTCACTGTCACTGCCACTATACAACTGAAACCTGTGACTACTTGACAACGACTTATATAGATTGCCCCCACTACTGGTGTGCATGAGACAATGTAGTATCTACTTATGTAGATACACTGCACATACACTACATCCCTTCCCTTTTCTAATTTTGATTAAACTAGACATTACAAAATCTTTTTTCTTTACTTTGACTTGTCTTTTTGACTTTTAAATTGTTTACTTGACTTTTCAATACTTACAAGTTTACAAGTTTCCTTTTTCGCTCCTCCTCATACCCTTACCTCCTTCCATGAATATAGCTTCCATCTCTTCTTTTTTCCTTCTTTTGGAACGGAGTTTTCTATTGCGCGTTGCGAAAGGAGACTAGACCAAAAAAGTCACTTTTTATCAGTGCCTTTATGGTAGGGGCAGAGGGCGTTGATAGTATTTGTTGTTAAATTCTAATTTAATGAAAAACCAAGTTCTTATTTATTCCCAATTTAATGAGAAACCACTTGTTACTTGTTATTAATTTTCAATTTAATGAGAAACCACACTTCCAATTTAATGGAAAACCAAGTTCGTATTTATTCCCAATTTAATGAGAAACCACATTTCCAATTTAATGGAAAACCAGATGTCCAATTTAATGGAAAACCAAGTTCTTATATTTTATTCCCAATTTAATGAGAAACTACATTTCCAATTTAATGGAAAACCAGGTGTCCAATTTAATGGATAACCAAGTTCTTATATTTTATTCCCAATTTAATGAGAAACTACATTTCCAATTTAATGGAAAACCAGATGTCCAATTAAATGGAAAACCGAGTTCTTATATTTTATTCCCAATTTAATGAGAAACCCATTTCCAATTTAATGGAAAACCAGATGTCCGATTTAATGGAAAACCAAGTTCTTATATTTTATTCCCAATTTAATGAGAAACTACATTTCCAATGTAATGGAAAACCAGATGTCCAATTTAATGGAAAACCAAGTTCTTATATTTTATTCCCAATTTAACGAGAAACCATAACCCACCAATTTAATGGCAGCAAAACATAACTCGCCAATTTAATGGCAGCAAAATCTACCAATTGAATGGCAGCAAAACATAATCCGCCAATTTAATGGCAGCAAAACAATCTACCAATTTAATGGCAGCAAAACATAATCTACCAATTTACTGGTCGGCCTAATCATAACAAAATAACTTTTTTTTAACCAAGTTCTTATATTTAAATTAACAGACTGAATTAAATTAAACATTTAATTGCATCTTAGTTTGCATAATATTAAATAATATAAGTATGTTATTTGATAAACATTTAACTGTATTTCCAATCTAATAAAATGCCTATCATATTTTATTGATTCAATTTTTATGAATACTAGTAATAATTTTAATGGAATTCCACCAAATTAAGTATTAATAGCTTATTGTTTTATTTTCCATTTTTGGAAAAAATCTTTGGACCTCATTATCAGCTCAACTTTTTTTTTTTTTGGCAATGCCTTTTCCTGACACTTAATAATAATTTTTCTGTTTGTAGCCGTGTTTGTGCCATCTAGCTACAAGCGCGTCAATTAACTCCACCATAGTTTAACGACGCATCAAGTTATCATTTTAACTAGTGCCAAGTATAAATTATTATCATTGCTCGTGAGCTGATTGTCACCCTAACATGTACCTAAGTATTTCTAATGCAATAGGAAATCTCTTATAATTCATTTTTAGAGCATTTATAATTTCAATTGAATGAAATTCAAGTCCTCTCAAAATAATAAACAGTCAAATTCGTATTCAAGTATTTACGTTGAATGAAAATCCAAATATCCAAATATTCACAACTACCAATAGCTGCTGTTCATTATCTGATTGTATAATTACAAAGTAACTATTAAGTAATAATTAGTAATCTGTGGTATGATAATATTTCCGTGGCTACCTTAAAGAAAATGTGATGCCTCGAATATTACATTTTACATTCTTATAACAATTGTAAGATCATATTATATTCAATCATACCACCGCGAGTCTGAAATATTGTGTAAGGGTCAAGAACATTGGTGTTCTTACTATTAACATTTCCACAGCTAGACAAGTAAAACAGCAATTCCAAACGTTTCTCTTTTTGATAAACATAATAATAATAATATAATTTATCCTTCAAAACAACTTCAAAATGATTATTATAATATGTAAATCCCATTTCTTAGATAACATTGATAGTTATGTAAAACTCCATTACCTGAATCATTAACATAATCAATTAACAAAATCTATTTTATTAAGAATTTCGATTACGCGACCGCATCGCCAAATCCAAATAATACAAACCTAAGTTAGGTTTGGTCCTCCTAATTCTGACATACTATGATGCTCTGTATATTTCTTTGTATTATTGACACTAATTATTATAATATTGATATTATTGTTACTTTATCATCATTTCCATAATGTAGTTTGTGTTGAGAATTAACTTTGGTAGAACTTTTAATATATTATATATTTTATCAAACTTTTCCTGTGTATGTGATAACAAAATATATAATGCCGAATCATAGACCTGACAAACAAACATAATATCAACACAGTTATTACATTTAAGTAGGTATAGTTTATACTTTTAAAACCCAGATATGTTTAAACTCAAAGTAAACTATTCTTTGTTTTACTTGTTTTGTACCTAAGGATGAGTTTTAAAGTATTTCTTGCTAGTAGATTACCTACTACATTTACTTCGATCATAAGAAGTTTATTTCTAATTTATAAAATAACTCCGAATCTCTAAATTTGTTTACAAGAACGTCCATAACAAGTTTTGACACCACCTGATCTGGTGAAAACCTTTTCTCTGTAATAATTTTACATCTCAACATATTTTCATGTAATGAAGATAGATTAATTGTTAATGATGAAACTTTTCTCGATATCAATATTTTTTAGTTGAATAGGAAACAGTTAACAGACCATATTGAATTATTGTCGTTTCCATTTTTTTTTAGCCAAATAAGTTTTTACTTAAATGTGACACGACGACAACTTCCAAATACATCAACCGATTGTATATCAATTATTATCTTTCAAATCCTAATTTCTGATGTGTGTGCTGTTTTCCATCACCTTAGCATGAAAAAATAATTTATTTATTTAGTCTAACTACTGGATAAATTAGATTCGTGATCCAGACGAAATAAAACATAATATCAGGAAATTGAACCGCTATTGTTTTATTTATACTTCTTCTCCCTTCCATTTCAAAAATCTTGACAATCCAACTCTGCGTTCAAAACCATAGAGGTAATCCACGTACGTATACTTTATTTGATTAAATAATAATTACTTAATAATATTATTGGGGCGAGCGAATCAAACCCTAGCCCACAACTTGAACATTTCGTGGTACACTTCACAGAGAGAATATCACGCCTATTGATTCGTGCTTTAACGTAATCATTTTTATTTATATGCAGATGTGCTATTATCAATCAGTCTTGGTGACAACGCGAGCCCTCACAAAACCCGGCTTTTAGCTCATTTAAGTAGTTATCTCTATCTCATGTTTTGTCATCAATACAATATGAACACTTTTTAATGAATTTATTCACAATAAATTTTACATTTAACAATATAAGTTGCCAAAATGTTACTCAATTTCTAACATTTTCATTTAAAGTCTTTAGTCTATATATATTTTATACTGTTGTAAGAGTTATACGAGGTCTTGGGTCTTGAATGTCTTTATCAGGTGACATATTCTGTACCTGCACTCGTATACTATAAACTTGTCACAAACACCGAACCTCACAGTTCACGCCGAACTGTTACGTCATGTTAAACGTATGAAAAGATTTTTATTCCCAAAGGTTTATTTGTATGAATAGAAGGCAATAAGTAAAAGCAAAATAAAAGTAATTATAAAGTGCAATGCATATTGCACCATGTTTACCTAGCTTGTTTTTCAAGCTATAATCATACAGTAAACTTGATATGTATTCGAAAAATCAAGTTAATCGCAACACAGCCAGGAGCTCAGATTTGATTAAGTCGTCGTAATTACAATTATAATATTACCCCGATCATTCGGGCTACCGAAAGCACTGCAATGTACGAGCATGTCGAAATTGGATACATGAAGATGTCTACTGTACTCTACTGTATTTATATTGTGGCAACTGACCCAATTTAACATAACAACAACTACCCTCGCTTATATTTATTATTTCCTCTACATGAATTTGTTACTCGTTTAACTTTATTACAAGATCGACCTTACGGATTAGCTTCACAATTATATTAACTTGATTTAATTTTTAGTATATTATTGCTTGAATTTTTATTATTTTTCCATTGTAGATGAGTTTGTATAAAATTCTTGTTTGAAATAGTTTCCATATTAGTTATAATTTGAAACCTTAACAATTTTATAGTCTTATTATTGTTTCTTATTATCACAATACTAATAATTACAGTAGCACGGACGTAAAAAAAATACGGACGTAACCTTGCCTATTTCACGAGTGAAGCATAGTAATGGCCGTCCGTGTAGGATGTGTGCGTGTCATTGGCGCCGTCACTCTATGTAGAATGACAGCGGGTTGTAGTACCTAGTTGCGTGTGTGAGTGTCGGTCACGTGTACAAATACAGTACAATAAACGAAATTGTCGTACCTTGCATGCTTCACCTCTTTATAGTGTAATGCTCCGTCCGTGTACAGTAGGTTGTATTTACTCCAAACACTATTGAGATGGAAATGCACTATTCCTATAATTTTTATCAAACGTTCTTAACTCAATAATTTCAGAACCCATTAACATTATATTGAATAATATGTAACAATTATAATATTATTATTGGCCAAATATTGTACAATTTGGTCTTACTATTACAATACAGGATCACGTAACAAAAATCAAAATAATATAATGTCAAAAATAAGACATCTTCCAATTAATTTCCGTTTTTTTTTTACTTGAGAAAATAAGGACAACTGTTATAGTCATACAACAATATATCGACAAAGAACTATCAGAAATAAATATCCACGTTATAACTATCTTTACTTCATAAAAACATTTGAATACTTTTATTAAAGTTCATTGCTATTAGATTTAGTTTTTCAACGTTTTTATACTCATATAAACATAAAATAGGGACCTTAAGACAACACTTATTTATTGAAATAACGTTCATTTTAACCATTACCATACTTATTATTTGTTTTGTATAAAATATTTTGGTTTATTTTGAACAAAGATACTTACACAAAATATGAATTAGGTAGGTATATACACGGCAGTGTAAATGTCTTAAAGTTATATTCATTATTGTATCCATGACTGTATCATGATTAGGTATATTGTGTTAAATTTACTTTTCTGCTAAAACTTTGTTTAAGTACAAGGACAGATATAATTTTTATATAAATTTAAAACAAACCAAAGAATATATCATGTATACTCGTATCACCAAAGTTAAATTATAAACCTCTCACATTAAATATACATAATTGTACACAAGTGTTAATAAAATTCCACTTACCTGCGTTTATTTACACAATTTTATTTGTAGCAATTTCATATATCAGCTGATATTAACTTACAAACACTTCCGAAACAATAAAATCACAAATTGAATTGTATTTATTAGTACTAGGGAACAACTTAAATATGTTATTATTTTAACGATTGTTTAGTTACTCATTGCACGCATTACATAACTATAATTTTCAAAAGGTAAGAAAATAATCAAAAACGTATTGGTTTTGTCTGCCTTATAAATTTCTTAACAAACCATAACGTTAACTTTTAAAATATATTTTTTATTTACATCTACCTTCCTTTTTTTATTTTTTCAATTTCTCCAAACCTTTAATAATGTTTGTCCTTGTCGCCAATGTGGAATCCTCGGGACACTGGCTCACTAACACACCCAGTACCACTTGCGGAGCGCACGTCTATTCACTGTCACTGCCACTATACAACTGAAACCTGTGACTACTTGACAACGACTTATATAGATTGCCCCCACTACTGGTGTGCATGAGACAATGTAGTATCTACTTATGTAGATACACTGCACATACACTACATGTACGAGTCTCAAAGTGCCCAAAAATTATAAAATAATTAAATAAGAAATTAGAAATAACTTGTTTAAATGTTGAAAACTTTTGGAGACAAGTTTTGGCCATTCCATTTCCTGTCTACAATAAATGGAGATAATATTATATAAAACTGATGTTTTATTTGAATTATTCAAGAAAATATATTTTACAAATCTTTCTATGCTTATTCTTATTATTTATGTACAAATAAAAGTACATATAACGAGCGCGATAGTTAAAAGATATTAAATTACGAGTCTGATGACGTCACATCAAAATCGGAAGTACCGCAAAAACGTTTTCGTCAGTACAAATCATATTTTCATAACTTCATATTTTCAAATCGACTTTATTTATCAATCATAAGCTTTTATTTAATGATAAGGGTGAAATACGGTTTCCTAGGCCAAGTTCTACTAGAAATATGCATTTGTTCAATGAAATTGAATATAGGTCAAGTAGCCTATTATTGTCAACGGCTTTTTTGAGTGTTAGTATTTCGTAGCTATTGTCATATTTTAGTGTGCGAAAAAAACGGTTGAAGTATGAGAGTTACGTTTCCTTAGTTTTTATTATTTGTAATCTGGCTTTTGTGTATTTAAGTGGTAAGCAACATCTGGACTTGAAGGTGTATTGATAATGAAATAATTTTAGTGAGACTGCTATGACATGACTCAAATCAATAAGACAATGACTGTTGCAATGAATGTCACACAAAGTAACACCTTGATGAGTGGCAGTCTTCCACCGTGCTTTTTTCGCGTAACTTTCTGCCGTGCAATGTAAAACTCTGGAAAGAACTATCACCAGCAGTATTTCCGAACCAATACGACCTGCAAACCTTTAAGAAGAGAGCGTATTCTCTCTTAACAGGCCAGCAACGCACCTACAGCTCTTCTGATGTTGTGAGTGTCCATAAGTGACGGTAGTTGCTTTCCATCAGGTGACAAGTTTGCTCGTTTTTAATGAAAAAAAAGTGCCTCAAACCTAAAGAACTGTAGGCTTTTTAAGGCCTCTGTCTTGTCAAACATACATCACAAATAAATACAAGCGTTATATTTGTCAACCCCAGGGAGACAGTGGACATGCTGGAGTATCTGACAGCGGACATCAAGGAGCCGTTCCTGCGCGCAGAGCTGGTCGACCGCCTCGCCTCCATGCTCAACTTCAACCTGCAGCAGCTCTGTGGACCCAAGTGTAATAACCTCAAGGTGAGTAGAAATAATAAAACATCTTTATAAGGGGCAAAACACTGTCAAAATTTATAAAAAAGAAAAAATTATAAAAGGAGAAAAATTTATAACTTTGAAAGAACAATTTATAAAAAAACTGACAAGAAGGAATAGATTTCCGGTCGGTTTTATCGGCTTGGCCGCGCTTATACATTTGTTTTTAACCTCTGACAAAAACAGAGGAGTGTTATAAGTTTGACTTGTCTATCTGTCTGTGGACCGATTTAGATCTAATTTCTTTATTTGAAAGTTGACATGATATAGCGTTCTTACTTCTTAGTCATAATTCATCACCATCAGCTTGCTGACCACTGGAAAATCACTTTTTTTTAACACGCTTGGGCTGTATGTATGTAACGGAATCTTTTAGCACATTTTTTACCTATCTCCAGTAGTCTAATTTATTTGAAACTTCGCGTACGTATTGAGCCAATTAAAAAGCCAACGACGATGTAATAATAATTTGTTAGAATTTTTGAAAAAAGAAATCGTGCTTTTTAGTTTTTTTAACTATTTTTTTTTATTTTCCAATTTATATTCATTTATTTATGGAGCATGACTATTACCTGATAATCCCCCAGGTCCGGCGGCCGGAGAAGTACGGTTGGGAGCCGCGGCGGCTGCTGAGCCAGCTGGTGGACATCTATCTGCACCTCGACGAGCCCGCCTTCCACGCCGCGCTCGCCGCCGACGAGGTAGGCGTGCTCATGTGGCGTACGCGACGTCGAGTGGCGTACACGACATCAAGTGGCGTATGTGACGCCGAGTGGCGTCCACGACGTCAAGTGGCGTACGCGACGTCAAGTGGCGTATGTGACGCCGAGTGGCGTACGCGATGCCATGTGGTGTACGCGACGCCAAGTAGCGTACGCGACGTCAAGTGGCGTATGTGACGCCGAGTGGCGTACGCGACGTCAAGTGGCGTATGTGACGCCGAGTGGCGTACGCGACGCCATGTGACGTACGCGACGCCAAGTGACGTACGCGACGCCAAGTGGCGTACGCGACGCCGAGTGGCGTACACAAAACAAAGGAACTGTAAAATTATTATAATTTTAAGGGGCCGGGTACCCTCGAAATTCTCATACATACGTAATACCAAAATCATTTTCTCATACGAAAATGTTTAACATGTTTGAGAAAATGAATGAGAAGTTCCAAGGGTACCCGGCCTCTTAATACACTGAGACTATTGAGGGCATTAGTCGTGTACTGTTTATTGCAATTTCTGCGTTTATTGTAACTTGTTATCGTTGTCAAACATCAAATTAGTAATTATAGGTAGGTATATTATGATGGTAATTTTTGACAGCAAATTTTCAAAAAATATCCTTGATCATTGGATAAATTTTTATATTTGCATGTTTCACACACAAAATAAGCCGCTAAAGGAATGAAAAAGGATGAAAATGTTTTATTCCTATTACCCCGGTATTGCTAGAGTCAATTTATTTTCTCACTTTTTGCCATCAGATTCTGGTACACCTATAGTTTTCTCAAATACGTCAAACGAATGACTTTTGTAGTTTTTACCAATCGGATTGCGTTAGACGTTGGGTTTTTGATTTGATAAATCGAGATCCCCAAATAATTTTGCTTTAACTGGAGTACATAATCATAATATTTATTAATTATTAATTTTATTAATCTATCAATACAATATCAACAACCATAACGTCAGCGCCGGTATTAGCACTACCAGCGCCCTGGGCGAAATTTCTTCGGCGCCCAGAGTGCTGGCCTGCGGCGCCCTTTTTTGTTTGACTTCGACGCCCCTTTTTATCCGGCGCCCTGGGTGGTCGCCCCCACCTAACGCCGCTACTGCATAACGTTACAGAGATCATTCCGCAAGGAGTTGTTTGAGGAGGCGGCGGTGCGGCTCGCGCGCTCTTGCATCAAGACTCCCTTCGAGATCGAGCAGTTCCGGGCGCTCGCCAACAACGCATATCAGATCGCTAGTGAGTATATATTCTATAGTCCGTGCGCAACTAGTTGGCCGCTCTGCCCATATACTCACATACCGGCAGAGCGGCCAACTAGTTCCGCACGGACTATAGTTACTTAAAGAGAGTAACTCTACTTGCGTTAGGATCATCTTAACGCAAGTTTTCGTGCGTGAAAATTGGCCAATTGGTGAATATGAACATAGCTTAACCAGAGAGAGTATTATAGTATCTACAGTACTTACACTTCTGAAAAGTTAAATGTCATTGTTGCGACTAATTTGGATGCATATCTTTAGGCGGTTGTTGCATGAACGACGTTCAAAAATATTTACATTCCTCCTCATCGTTTATAGTATATATTGTGTGCAAGCTTTCGCCAATGTTTGAGTGTTATCGGTACGCACTAATTACCTATGAGTGCACGCGCACACTACAATAAATAGACCAATTAAGAGAAGACTTCAAGGTCAAAGGGAAAGATGCTCACCCAAAAATTGGTGGGGCGCGTCTTCTTGGATTGCGCGGACTATAAATATAATTATTATTTCAGTATCGAACCAGCAGAAGAGCGACGAGTACGCGGACGCGCCGGAGGAGTTCCGCGACCCGCTCATGGACACGCTCATGACGGACCCCGTGTTGCTGCCCTCCGGCAAGGTGAGACACGCACGCACGGACCAACGCATGCACGCACGCACGCGCGCACACAAACACAACACGCTCGCACGCACGCACGGACTATAGTCCGCGCGGAACTAGTTGGCCGCGCCTTAGGTAGGGACAGGGGTGAGGGGGCGGGTTGCTTGCTGCTCGCAACGCACATGAGATTAGACAGTGACGACCAGTCTCGCGATATCGTGAACAATAATATTATTTAATTAAAATCAGTTTTATATTCTTAACTAAGATATCGGCTTTCCGTTTTTTAAAAACGTATGCACTTCAAATATTATTTCCTTAGATTGTCTTTTTATCGGCGGACTCATCTTGCTATTGTAAACTCTTGTGCTTTTTGTCTTAAACTATCCAGAACTGTCAAAATCAAGCGCCCCCGCCTCTCCGTCCCACCGCTCTCATACCTAAGGCGCGGCCAAACTTCACGCACGCATGCACACCAACACACACTCACACACACACATACACGCGCGCGTACGCACTTTCACTCACTTATCGCTCTAAAAAAGATACCTAGAATTCGAATTTAGCACTTTCCACTCTTTTACCAAGTCACCTTTCTTTCTACCGAGGCCTATACCAAATTTCGTATGAATCTGCTTAGTTCGAAGACTAGAGACAGATAAGAATGATAAGATAGACATAATTTTACATTTAAAATACTGCAGCTTACAACTGCAGTTTATATTTTTTTCTACCGCTAAGGGTCTACACAGACGGACCGCATTTCAACTGCAATCCAACCGCAAATTGCAGTTCAAGTGCAGTTTGAATGCAGTTGACACGACTGCAATAAAACTGCAAACCAAACAGTTCACACGACTGCACGCCAACTGCAACTGAACTGCAATCCGACTGCGCGTTTGGTTTGCAGTTCTATTGCAGTCGCATTGCAGTCGTGTCAACTGCATTCAAACTGCACTTGAACTGCAATTTGCAGTTGGATTGCAGTTGAAATGCAGTCCGTCTGTGTAGACCCTAAGGGGCACTAACTGACCAAGTGGTATTAAAAATAAAGTTTCTATTGGAGGTAACAAATATTCAAATGAATACGAAAAGAAACGTTCCATATACATTATTAATTTATGTTTGCAGGTGATGGACAGATCGGTGATCCTGCGACATCTGCTCAACAGCGCCACGGACCCGTTCAACAGGCAGCCGCTCACCGAGGACCAGTTGCGTCCAGGTGATGTATATTTACATAGTCATAGCCCTAAAACAAGCGACAAAATTTCATATTGACAGACAATATTTTTGTGAGGTTCTATATATAGGAATTACTTGGGGATAACGAATTTTGACATAACTAAATTATTTGATGTCCATGTACTGCATGGACATCAAATAATGCCACAGTAAGGCCGTGTTTCCACTGAAGCGGAGCGGAGCGGAGAGGAGCTTAGCGGTGCCGAATTGACCAATCACCATGCTCGAAATCTTCGCTCCGCTTCGCTGTCATTCCGCTGGAATGGCATGATTGGTCAATTCGGGCGCATTTTCACTGGTCGATAGGGCCCGCATGCGGGGTGCGGGAGATTTCTGAAACGCATGCCTCGGCCAATCAAAATGCGCCATTAGTTGTCATAGACTCCCCGTATGCTGTATACCGCACGAGTTAACGACTAATGAAAATGCGCCCTTCGGGCACCGCTAAGCTCCTCTCCGCTTCGCTTCAGTGGGAACGCGGCCTAAAGGCGTAAAGAGCAATGCTGTTCGATTCCAATTCGGAAATTTACCGCTTTGTTATAATTATATTAGTGCTATATAAGCTTTTGAATTAGATTCGATCGGGCATTGTCAAGTAATATGCTAATGAATAAAACATTCGCTTCCAACAAACTTAGCATGGCCACAGTAGAAATGCGAAAGAATAGAAACGCTGACGGTTTTTGCGGACTAACTGACAGATTTCCTTTGTTGATCCATTACTTTATCTATTTTAACCTTAAGAATAAATCTTTCTATTATTCGTAGCTTTCTATGGTGGCCATGCTAAGCCTACAGTTCATATAAACCCCAATCCAATATCTCTCAATACTAAAAATAACATAATATTGTATTTTACAGCAACGGAGTTGAAGGAGAGAATATCGGAATGGATACGAGACAAGAACGGATCGACCTCCACATCTTAAGCTCTCAACACAAAGTCTGATGTATATACCTATATTTAGACTAGCTGATGATCAGCAAACAATGGACTTGTCAAAACTTGAATGTGAGATTATTTTAAGTGGTGTTAGATTTGCTGTCAAAAACCGCCTAAAACACATTTTAACAAAGCTGTGTACTACATAATAATTATTAGTTTTATACTTTTAATAAGTTCCGTAGTAAAAAAATCTAGCCCCATTTTAAATAAAATATCGCCTATAAGCTATGTCCACATTATGCAATTTCATCTTCAATTTTCGTCATCTTCTTTTTATTCAACTTTCGTTTGGCATATTCAATAATTGAATGCGTCAAAATCCACCCGCGTTGAAAGAAAAGTGTCATAGCGAGCGCTACGATTTCAACGCGCGTCACGGGCATGCCTCACGTTCGCTGTTGACTGCGCTATAACGCATGCCCTTGAACAAAAATAGGCCCAGTGTGGACAAAGCTATACGCCTACGCTACTCCGTATACCTGTGATAGACAATGACAGCTATCATAGAGTAGATTTGGCAACAAGAGGGCCAAAGTTTAGGGTGGACTTATATACGGAATTCGGAACATCATTCGGAAAACAACAAAACAGAACTCTAAAACTAATATGATAGAGTTATAAATCGAAATTTTGAGTCGTCACATCTGACGACACTAGTGTTCGTTTTTGAGCTCTTCGTTATTAGCCCAAAGACCGATTTACAATGCTCCGCATTTTCATTGGTTTTCGGGATTAAAAAGTATAGTACCAGTTTACTTCCAGAAAAAATGTGGGGTAGGCCAAATATATTGCATTGCATGTTTGAATGTTGTGACTCCCTGAGTATTACATGTTAAACATTATGAAATCTCGCTCATTATGCCATAAGAGGCATTTGAATTCCTTATGTATTCGTTAAATTTATGCTTGAACATGCTATACTATAAGTCGCGAGATTAGCCACAGAAATGTCCACAGACTACTTACGGATACTGAAATGTCACAGCCGTGTTAAGTTCTATATCTAAACTAGTGACTTTAGTGGTAAGCACTGTAAATATTTTCATCTAAATTCAAAAGGCCTAAGTTTTACTTATATCCGAGGCAGTTAGACTAACTTTTAGATTTGCATGAATTTTGTTTATCGAAAAAAATAATACAAACAGAACTCTAATAGTTTGTAAAACTCACCAACTTATAGATCCATCTCAAAGTTTATAACAAAACCGAAATGAAATGTCTTTGCTTTAACCATTCGATTGTTTTAATCCAAAGAATAAAGATACATTTAAGACTTGATGAGGTGTATTTAGTTACAATTGCATATCTGATTCACTCGCTAATCAATATTGTGAAAGATAAAGGATTTAAAACATGATTTGACCATTTCAAAGTCTTCGAAAGTCTCTAATAAATAGCAGATCTTTTCGTCTCATAATAATTCATACACTATAGTTAACGTTAGTAATTTAGTTGTGATCGATACAGTATGTATACCGTATTTTAAATTTCATCGCATATTATTAACATTAGTAAAATGTGCCCAACTTTAAATTAAGAAGTTTAAAATATGTATAAAAAGAATTTATTTTTTAAAATTAAAAATTGCACATAAAAAATAGTTTTATTGTTTTAGTTATGTTAGAACTATATGTTATTCTATATGATGTGATTTGTTCCTTTTATTTTAAACTATAAAGATAATCTATAAAGGCTCTATAATAAGCAACATAATCTTTAAAATAATCTGCATTTTAATAAAACCTTATCATATAAGGATTATATAGGGACAGAAAATAACTCACAGAAAATCTTACTTTCTTCACTGCCATAAAAATTTAATATATAGATCAGGCATTCCTACCTATTCTATGTAGGTTCCATTGTATGTTTCCACATATTATATTCATCGATGTGTCCTGTAATACAGTTTTATGTTGATATGTCAATAAAAATATTAAACATTATATACTATTTATTTTCATCCAATCATTTTTTGTAAGAAAACAAAATGATTTGTGTATAAAGTTTTTATTATAATAGCATCCTAATATTATTGTCGTTTTCTTATGTAATATTCAGTTAAAATTGAATTGCATTCCCAAATTTTCATTACTTTTAGGCCGTGTTCGCACCAAACTGACTATACACCGCTGAATGTGAGCGAGCGTGACGCAGTTTATTGTATTTCCATACAAATTTACTTTTTCGTTCACACCTAACTATTATACGCCATTAGTCATTACGCTAGGCCCGCTATCCCCAACCCGCAGCCCGCCGGGACTTTTTTTGTGGCCCGCCGCGCGTGATGTTAAACAATTTTGAAATTCACGCCCACCGGCAAAATAACGTAAAGTCTACGTCTAGTCTACGTGATAGTCGTTTAAATCATTAACTTTGGAGAATGTTATTTTTAAACCTAAAAAATGTTTTTGCGGCCCGCGGCATGGCACCAAGACCAAAACATGTTTGTGGCCTGCATAAAAACAAAAGGTTGGCGACCACTGCGCTAGGCGTAGGCGCAGACATTCGATGTATATTTTCACGTTCACTTACGTTCACACTGGGGCTCACAGTGAGCCTGCTCACATTCAGCGGCGTATAGTCAGTTTGGTCTGAACACGGCCTTATAGGTATATTAAAATTTTACAGATCACAACATTTTACTATACAATTTGATATATTACAGTTTATTTTAAAAGCCAACAAAATAATTTAGTTCAATTAACAAAAAAAACTGTTGTCATATTTTATAATTTAAGATATATTATTATCGGCCACACTCAGAGACATTTAATGATGATTAAACTTCAATTTAATGAAGAGTTTGACAGATAATGTATGGGGTTTATGTCAAAATCTTAATTTAATTATTATAAAGAACAATGGCCAAATTGTACCAGCAAGTGGCGTCCTGATATGCCATTAGTAGCAAAAATTCCCTAATATTTTAAGGCATCGAAAATCACTAGAAATGTGTCTATAAATAGCCACAAAAAAAGATCAATATATTTTAGTTTCGTTATGTTCTGACAGCCGGCGATCATTCGCATTCGTTCTATTTTTTGGGTAATATTCAAGGAAAAATTGAAATAATTAGAAACGAGAACGCCGAATATACACTTGTAGGCTACACCGCAGTCGGGAAAAAGGTAGTTCTTAAGTCTAACCTCAAATTAATTGTAAACGTTATTAAATATTATAAAAAATTGTGGCTATTTAGACATAATTCTCAAACGGAATTATGTTTAGAGCATAAGAACAACCAAATCTAACTATAGTTTATTTTGGGACATCAAAAATAAAAGTCGAGTCCAGCTCCTATACAAATTTGGCCATGATTCTTTATAAGTAATTAATACTTGTCTCTGAGTGCGGCAGGTAATGTTACAAAATAAGCTCAGAGCTTCATAGCTCATGAAACTCATTTTGTAACATTTAACATCAAGTATTCATAAACTTAATATTCACTATTTTGACTGCCAGTATAATAAAATATTACACATGGTAAGAAAATAAAGATAATGGTTATTCTAGTTAAAAATGCAAATCACATTGTGATTAAAATGCAACTCTTTGTACAATCAACTAACAATAAACATCTGGTTGATTGTTTTAAATTAAAATTATTGAGAAGCACTCTGGACCAAGTTACATAATTTCTTTTCAACTTGTAGTTTAACAGTGACAGTACATGCCTTTCCTCTTGTGCACACTTATTTAAAGTGTGCATGTGAGTGCAAAGAACTGTAATTGGTCAGAAATTATGTGAATTGAGCTTCCAACTTAAGTCTCAAACAACGAAAAATCATTGGTAAAAAATTGCTAGATACTATCTAAATCGAACGCAACAGCAATATGTATAGACAACATAAACTAGCATAAGTAGGTAAATGACTAAGTACAATAAAACATAGCCGAGAAGTAGTGAGAGGTAGCTACATGAGATTTCCATTATACTGATTCTTATATGCCAGTAAAAATGCACAACCATATTTTATCAGAACATGTTGATGAGGCCATATTATTTTAAAGTTGATATGAAATTTATAGTACAAGATTTTTGTATGATAGTAAATTTTATAAGGAAGACTAGCATTAGGTAAGATAATATGAAGAAATCAAAGTCTGTATAATAAAGCTGCATTATAATTTTTAAACTTAAACAATTTGCAGTTGAAATAACTCAAAAACAGTCTACTCAATAAGTACATAATCATTTCATTTTGAATAAAATTTTATAATGCTCTTAGCAAAAACGGTAGTCTGTTAGCAAAGAAACATGATATCATATACAGCATTCCAAAATAAAAATTAAGCCTAGCAGTCTGCCTCGGTACATATTGCATGGTCTCTGGTCTCCTGAATCTCCTCTCGATTTCGAATGCCCTCGGCAATGTCAGCATGGGCAGGAGGAACCAAAACGAACAGCGGACAGATGCCACCACAAACATTATATAAGGAGTGAATAGCAAAAATGCAAACAGTAAGTATGATGCAGTTTCACCTATCAGTATAGCCAATGTCACAATTTCAGCCTTGCTATCAGCCTCCAAATCTCTTGTGTTGTTGCTGTGCAGAATTGCCTCAGTGTTGAGTGCCAAAGGAACAGCATAATAAATAATTGGCCAGTCCACTCTCCCCGTTTGAGCGAGGAATGAAAAAACAACTGAGACCGGCCCAAATATAACAAGCACAATAATATCACCCAGCGCAATATACTTTAATCCTATACCACCAGTATACAAAAAAGAGGATGACAATCCTCCAAAGTACACTAATGCCAGATGCTCCATTCGAGCAGGTGATAAAATGACAAGCATCACAAAGAACGCACATCCAGCCATATACAAAAGAGCACCGAGAGATACAACTTCGTCGATACTTAAAATGTGATCCACTAAAGTTCTATCGTCCGATTTTCGATTGTCGATCCCCTTCACGAAATCGAAATACGTATTCA
The DNA here is from genome assembly GCA_963422495.1 of Polyommatus iphigenia. Lineage (NCBI taxonomy): Eukaryota > Metazoa > Arthropoda > Insecta > Lepidoptera > Lycaenidae > Polyommatus > Polyommatus iphigenia. The sequence continues at coordinate 19,986,640 of OY730187.1, read as the reverse complement.
CAACATTGCCAGCGCAGTGGACGGGTATGACGGTAAACAGGGTGACCATCAATGTGGCCCAACTGAATTCACTCTCGCCCGGTAGACGGTACGCTAGCGCGGCTCCGAGGAGAGTCGGCAGCAGACTTCCGCTTAGCGACCATGGTCGCAGTGCCAACACGTAAGTACGAACTTTCATCAATGGATTACGGGGCGGGTTAGCTCTCTGTTTAGGCGGTTGCAGAAGATTTCCCTCCGCCGTTGGAGTCTCGTCGGATTTCGTGAAGATTTCCATTTTCTGTTTGTATAGGTATTAGGTTCTGCGGTAGCACTTATTTGCGTTGTAACTTGCAACACAAATCCATAGGATACAACTGTGATGATTCGTACACACTTGAGATATCCACTTGCTTAACTAAATTGCATTTAAATAAATAATTTATTGATAAAATATAAAAGTAAATTTTAGAAAATAAATTAATCCAAACTGTAAATTTTGGTTGTCAATTGTCAACAGTCAATGTCAAATTTTCAACACGTCTCGGGAGCTGACATTTAGTATTTTTTTATTCGATGACAGCATAGATCTCCAACTAAAGGGTCTTCTTCTTCTTTAAAAAACTAAAGGGTCTCGAATTTTGGCTTTATTAAAAAAAAACTGTCAATGTCAACTTGACTTTGTCACAGGTTGTCAATTTGACATTTTCGGAAGAAGAAGAACAGGTGGACGAAATTTCCGAACAAAAAAAAAATTGGATTCCAAATTTAAACGTAGCAACTAAATGAAATCACATAATCTGTGCAAGGTCGACTGTGATTGGCTGATAAAAAAAACCATAGAGGATATAAACTAGATGAGAAAAAAGACGAAGAAGAAGTTTAAAACTCAAAGTTCTTTCTTTTTCTTTTTCTTCTTTTTTGGCAACTTGACACAAAGGATGTGTATGTTGTGCCACAGACAAGGTAAAAAGGTAAGGAATATGGCGGGAAAACCATATTCCTCCTATTATAATTTTCATCATCGTTTTCATGTATCGTCAGGTCTAAAGTCTAGTCAAAGTCTAAGTAAAAGTCAATACAGTCACAGGAGTCAAGTCGGTCGATTCAGTAAAGTGGTAGACGCTTTACTGAAACTTTCGATGGAGTTTTGGAGGGAACACAAAATAGCACGTTTCTGGATATTACATCACTTTCCTACACTTGTGCATGAACACGAATATCTAATGGTTAATATTCTACCAATATTACACATTAAAAACCCAGCTAACACAATTTTAGGAAAATAATACGAAAACACAACAGCACTCTTTCACATGCCCGCCAAAAACTCCACTCAAAGTTCGATTTTCATTTTGTGAGTTTTGGCGGGCATGTGAAAGAGTGCTGTTGTGTTTTTGTATTATTTTGCTAAAATTAATGTGTAATATTGGTAGAATATTAACCATTAGATATTCGTGTTCATGCACAAGTGTAGGAAAGTGATGTAATATCCAGAAACGTGCTATTTTGTGTTCCCTCCAAAAATCCATCGAAAGTTTCAGTAAAGCGTCTACCACTTTACTGAATCGACCGACTTGACTCCTGTGACTGTATTGACTTTTACTTAGACTTTGACTAGACTTTAGACCTGACGATACATGAAAACGATGATGAAAATTATAATAGGAGGAATATGGTTTTCCCGCCATATTCCTTACCTTTTTACCTTGTCTGTGGCACAACATACACATCCTTTGTGTCAAGTTGCCAAAAAAGAAGAAAAAAAAAATATATTTTGTAGCAATTCATACAAAAATTGTAAAATAAGTGGATTAATTATTGAAAAACGAAAGGTACAATAAGCCATTGTAATATGGAAATATAACCGTAAATTGATAAATCAAAGCAAAACATAACTATGTCATACCATGTTCTAATACAAAGTATGTCGTAGTATTATTTGCATATTTGTACAATAATTTACAACTTAAACTATATTAATATTATGAAAAAGACAGATTATTATTTCATAGAAAATATTATAATGTATATCAGTATACAATTTGGAAAATGTTGAAATGTGTATATTGTTTTATTGTAATAATACTGGTTGTTAACTATACTTAATAATTTATGTAAACTGTATGGAAATGTAGTAAATGAAAAATTTTTCATTAATTTCAGATTTTTAGGTCCCTATACTAGTTTGCAACATTTTAGTCTGCAAGCAATAGCTCTTAAGGAGATTTTAGGAGGAGAAGGAAGGTATGGGATTATGAGTGGTACGGCCACCAAGGAAAAATCCTCTGATCAAGACGTGAGGTGGTATGCAGCTGGCCTGAGCCCACGCGATAGATTTCAGCTGTCGTATACAGGGCGTAACAAACATGATACATAAGTGTGTATGTATAAAGGTGCGCGTCCACTGGATCGGAATCGGAGCGTAGGTACCACAGATTATTATTATATATTTGTAGACAGATAAGCGTCTTAGAAGAGTTTGACGGCTCACGAATTGACATTTGATGGGACAGCTAGCGCCATCTAGAATTGGTTCGATTAAAACTCCATAGGTGTGTATGTGTGCGTTTATGTTTGTATGTGTGTATTAGGATATTATGGGGATAGGATATCCTTGTTAGATTTTTATGTTTCAATAAACTTGAATTTGTAAAAACTGAGTTTGTTATGTTTAGTTCACATAACAATACCCAATTTTCACAAAAACAAAGTCTTTGAAACATAAAAATCCGACAATATAAAACAAATAAAAACAAAATTTTGACGAATATGATTATTTATTGTTTTTACTTTTTGGTCAATATAAAGTCCCTGCCACCGGTTCGCTGACCCACCCACCGAGAAGAACCGGCGTAAGAAACTCGGTGAGTCTATTATTTTAAACAAACAATGCTAGAATACATACATCATACACACTCTGTTTAGATTCAATTAAATTCGTAAAATAAAAGTTAAAACATTTTGTTATGCATCACTCAATCAAAACTAATTATTTACATTCAATTGAAATTAAACTGAGTTTACAACGTTACATTCATAACACTATTCAATCAAGTGTTTTAAAATAGTTACAGAAATGTTATAATTATTCATAATAACGGGTTTTTTGTTAATCTGGCTCAATCCATAATTTACTGCTAAGATTTAGAAAAATATATATTACGTTATACATGTTTGTACAATTGATAATAAATAGTCTGAAGATTTTTTTTAACAATCAATCTACAGTTTGCATTTTTTCCGTAAAACATTTTGTCATGCATCACTCAATCAAAACTTATTATTCACATTCAATTGAAATTAAACTGAGTTTACAACGTTACATTCATAACACTATTCAATCAAGTGTTTTAAAATAGTTACAATAATGTTATAATTATTCATAATAACGGATTTTTTGTTAATCTAGCTCAATCCATAATTATTTACTGCTAAGATTTAGAAAAATATATATTACGTTATACATGTTTGTACAATTGATAATAAATAGTCTGAAGATTTTTTTTAACAATCTATCTGCAGTTTGCATTTTATCCATTTAATTTTTTTAATGAAGAATATTATGAATAAACTAATTATTTACATTCAATTGAAATTAAACTGAGTTTACAACGTTACATTCATAACACTATTTAATCAAGTGTTTTAAAATAGTTACAAAAACGTTATTAATTATTCATAATAACGGGTTTTTTGTTAATCTAGCTCAATCCATAATTTACTGCTAAGATTTAGAAAAATATATATTACGTTATACATGTTTGTACAATTGATAATAAATAGTCTGAAGATTTTTTTAACAATCTATCTACAGTATGCATTTTTTCCGTTTGATTTCGTTAATGAAGAATATTACGAATAAACTTATTATTTATATTCAATTGAAATTAAACTGAGTTTACAACGTTACATTCATAATACAATGAAAATCGTTGGAGCTGATTCCGAGATTTAAAGATATATCGTTTAAAGATATTATAAGATAACGGGTTTTTGTTAATCTAGCTCTATCCTTAATTTACTGCTAAGATTTAGAAAAATATAAATGTTATACATGTTTGTACAATTGATGATTGTATTATTGTAATATTCTTCATATTACGAATAATAAAAACTAAGGAAACGTAACACCCACAAACGATCTTCAAACACGTAAATGTTTGACAAACCGTTCAAACCAGCTTTGTAAACGATCAAAATGGTTTGAGTCAAACCAAAATTTACGTGTTTGAATCAAACCGTTTGACCGACTCGGGGATTCAACCGTTTTGAATTTAGTTCCTTTTCGTACACTAAAATATGACAATAGCATCATGTATGTATTCGGTTCTAATTTTGTAGACTCATGGATTTTTAGGGTTCCGTACCCAAAGGGTAAAAATGGGACCCTATTACTAAGACTTCGATGTCTGTCCGTCTGTCCGTCCGGCCGTCCGTCTGTCTGTCTCCAGGCTGTAACTCAAGAACCGCTATAGCTAGACTTCTGAAATTTTCACAGATTGTGTATTTCGGTTGCCGCTATAACAATAAATACTTAAAAAAATAATAATACTTAAGGGTGTCTCCCATACAAGAAACGTTATTTTTTCGGCCTTTTTTGCTCTATATAAAAAATGGCAACAGGTAGGCACATTATATTTTCAGGAAGGCCCTTATTGTATGTCTACGTCAATAATTAATTAAATAAAATAAAAATTTAAGGGGTGCTCCCATACAAGAAACAATTTTGGCCTATTTTTGCTCTCTAACGGTAAGGAACCCTTCGTGCGCGAGTCCAAATCACACTTGGGCGATTATTTTGATACAGTCACCCTTCCTTAGGTTTTATTATCTGTAAGAATAATATATTATTCTATTCAGTAGCGCATTTGATGCGTAGGTCCGCTTCGGCGTTGTCATCCTTTCTCCAAATCAGTATTCATCTCCTCCCATATCAAAACTGTTGGTTTCGTTTTCTGCATGTCACTGTAAAATTAAAATGATTTATTTTAACGTACTGTTATAATATTTGTTTTTTAAATAATACCTTATCTAGACCCTAGAAAATAACTTCAAAAATTATTTTAATCGCCAAATCTCACGGAACACATCGTTTGCGTCTGACCCGCACTTGGTAGATTTTTTTTATTTATGCCCTAGTGCCTAGACGATAGCTATTAATATACTTTAATCCCTCGATCGTGGGAAACGAGACACAATAGATATTCTTTTTTTTCGCGGCCGCATGTGGCCGCTTGGGGCTTGATGGGTTAAAATAAATTATAAATATGCTGCTTACCTTTTTATTTTATTTTCGATACAGCTCACAACGCCCACAATTGAATTGCAAAAAGTGCCACTGATAGCACCTTTTAACACTGAAAAATTTAAACAAGAAATAAAAATAAAAAAAACATAAAATAAGCATGTTCAAGGAATATTTTTTTATGTTCTTTCGTTAATATCAGGAAACTGCAGGCAATATTCAATACTTATAATTATTATGTGCCTGCTTTTTTAGGGTTCCATACCCAAAGGGTAAAAACGGGACCCTACTACTAAGACTTCGATGTCTGTCCGTCCGTCCGTCCGTCTGTCTGTCTCCAGGCTGTAACACAGGAACCGCTATAGCTAGACTTCTGAAATTATTACAGATTATGTATTTTGGTTGCCGCTATAACAACAAATACTAAAAACAAAATTAAATTAATAATTTATTGTGGCTCCCATACAACAAACGTGATTTTTTCATACTCATACTATAGAGAAGACGAATATTTATTTTTATGTCTTGAATTTAATTAATCATGTGAAAAATAAATGCTACTTACTCAAGGTAGGTAAATCAATGCGTAATGACTCTGAACGGGGTAAATGTGTATCTGAAAAGATGACAAAATGAATATGTAATATTAAATTTTCCAAACCATATTCATAAACAAAATTACCTATCTATTCAGTGTTTATTGACTCATAATTTAACTAGCTAAAAGCCAAGCTTTGTGAGGGCTCGCCTCGTTTTTCTGAGTTTTAATATTCTTTAAGGCAGTTTTTTTTTAAATATTTTATAACCAAACCTTAACTGACTGATGATAACACATCTACATAGAAATAAAAATTATTGTTAAAGCGCAAATCAATACACATGATAGTTTTTCCGTAAAGTTTACAAAAAATGCTCAGGTTGTGGGATATACTAGATAAATGAGTAATGAAATCAGTATACAATATCCTACAGAAATATACACATTTTTAAAAAGTTTGTCAGACTTAACACAAAATATCATATTGTGATATTGTAAAATTACTGACAGCTGTAGACCATTATTCAAATAAAATAAAATTCTAACACTCCCGTCTTGGTACTATGTGCTTGAAGTAGCCTTATTTGTAAAAAGTAATAATAATTTATTTTCTAGACTGTCAGACAATGTTATAAGAAACAGACGTCACGGTGATTAACTGTGCATAGAAAAGTACAAAACAGAAATGATGCTAAGAAGTGTCTATTGTATGGGACCTACAATTTACAATAAGATTCCAAAGCATTTGAAAGCATCTGAATGTAAACCTGTTTAAAATAAAATTTAAAAAACTCTTGACAGAAAAATGCTATTATACTATTGATGAATATCTACTCGTAAATGACACTTTTTAATATTATTAATTTAAATTACCAAAATCTATATCTAAGTATTAAATAATTTTAATCAATTGTCATATTGTATACTCACAGTGACTGTTTTTATATTAATATAATTATTTTATTTAATGAATTCATGGGCGCCGGCAGAAATAATTTCCAAGGGGTGCAGATTTTAGTTTTCTTTCTTTTCTTTTTACTTTTTATGAACAACAGTGACTATCTATTTACGTCAACAGAATATATTTAGTGCCGAAACATTACAAACTATCTTTGTACGGCATGGTAATAGGGTTACAAAATGCTTTTTATTTCAATAATTCCTGTTGAACCCGAGATTCCCAAGGGGTGCAAGTGCACCCCCTGGCACCCCCCCTGCCGGCGCCCATGAATGAATTGTTTCTTTATGACTTGTTTTATTGTTATAGCATAGGTATCTATAATGTATTTTTTAAAAGATAATTTGAATGATTATTCTTTATTTTATTTGACTTATTGTTATTACTAGTATTGACTTACTTTGATATTTTAAACTTGCAAGCATGTAGGTAAATGAATGAATGAATTATTATTATTGTTAAACAAGTTTTACACACCATTTAACCCATCAATCAAGCTATTGTGTCTCGCAATAGCTTTTTCATTGTTATCGCGGCCGGATCTGGCCGCTTGGGGCTTGATGAATTAATGGTATAATGTAAGCACATATTAGACATAAGATAACACCTTTATTAAAGTACATTATGTGAATAAATGATTTGATTTGTGATGGTATGATATTAAATTATTACTGGACTCAATAATATTAAGATAAATTATAAAGTCATATACTTACCAACTGGTAAATGAAGTTTTGGAACTGCGGTTCTTTTAAGACGACTCCCAGCACCATACTTTGCTTTTGCTTCTGGTTCAAAATGTCTATCGCAAACTCTATATTTGCGATAGTCGAAATTTTCCTTATCAAATTTGCTTGGGATGAGTTCCAACCAAGTTCTATATACTAAAGGAAATTTCGGTGACGGAAATCTATGTGCGGTCTTCGATCCTAAAAAAATATGGATTATGGATATCATACAGAAAAGAGTCTGAATCATATGATAGAATCAATCAGTCTTGTAGAATAAGAAATCTAGTAGGTATTGTATACTACGTAGTATGTAATACTATGTATTACGTAGTGTGAAATACTATATTATATTATGTGTATTCTTAAAGGTAAAACGAACAAATTTTGCTGATCTGATTTTATTTACAATTAAATACCGTTTATTATTATAATACGAGGTAGCGAGGTTATGAAATTTATATTTATGTTTATATTCCAATACTTACTTTCCTTTCGCGAGCAGCCGAAAATGCAATAACTACTCATTCTGATTAAATAATATCACTGTTAATATAAAATTAAGAGCAATAGACTTTTTTGGAAAAAAATATTTAGAAACCAGCCGCCTTATCGGCAACCATTTTCTAAAGAATGTTGCATAGACTATACACTAAGAATGTTGCTAGCAATATTAATGATTCAAAGGCCTAAATTACACGGTCAATATTATCACGATTCTAGTATCACGGGATTCACAAATAGTACTGCGATACTGCGATTCGGCCTATTATATTGATGCGTGTAATACCTGCCAACGCGATACAAAACGCGCCTAATGTACTCACCCTTTCTTCGTTGTAGTCCCCGCTGTCATCCAACATTGTGGCACGAGACATTTAAGTATTTTCATCACTAAAATCGGTCGTTCGTATCGCCACAATATCACGTTTACATCGCTATAAAACAATAACCGTGTGCTAGAGCCCTTTTAAATATTTTTAGAAGTTGGTATCACTTGTGATCAAAGGACTAGTATCCAGCTATTAAAAACATCTTTTTTCTTAGTAGCCATATATGGCGAGATCGTTCATTGGTGGAACACCGTTTCCACGGCTCTGTCCCCCCCCTGGTAGGTACGCAGCGGACGGCTTTGTATGTATAGTATTGACTACCTACTGTGAACTGCACTAGAAGTACTGGAACGTCATTCTGCGCCTGAAATACCGATTCCGACCTGGTGGACGCGCAGCTTTAATCCCCTCCCTATATAGAGTTTACTGTATAAGCCAATCAAGTAGTTAGTAGAGTAGCATAGACAGCTTTTCTATTATATTTATAAATAAAATACATAAAACTGTACTGTAATATTATAATATTGAATAATAGAAATCAACAAAAGCTTGTGGATTAAATCTGTTTTATTGTTTAATTTACCTTATTAGCCTATTTATTTAGCCATATACAATATTTTTTATTGAAATAAAACATTTATTTGAGCTCAGTTCTTTTTTTTTTTTTTTTTTTAATTTTTGGTATGTTTAGAGTGAAAGGTTTTGCACTTAAAATTTTTAACTTCAGTTTCAAATTAAAAAAATAACGGATGTTTATTTTTTTTCTTTTAAGTCCGACCTCTTGTTACGTAGTATCACAGATTATCGTAGTATACAGAGAAGAAGTTATAGTTTTGGTGTGTTGTTGGCCGTTGCATTTTTACTATTTTGTTTATAAACGATAAAACTGCGTTATTTTGTATTTAATCAAGTAAGTGTATTTTCATTTAAATTTCACAGCCTTGTAAATAGCCGCCTTGAAATAACAATTTTTCACCATAAAAGATTCCTAGTATTTTGAGGTTAGTACATGCTATGTTTTCAATTTAAATTGGATAATATATTATTATGAAGTTAATTTCTAATATAACTCTCTATTTTATAACTAAAGAAAATTTGGAATATAAATAGAAGTACCGTAATTTAATCAAGCTTAATAACTTTTTTACTTTTATATTTTTATGGAAAGTATTTCCTAATATTTTGTTATTTTTAAAAAAGGAAACATTGAAAATAACTTTAATAGAATGTAATATAAAGAATTTAATTTAATTGTGGTTTACACATTCTGAATTTTTACTACTGCAATAGCTGCCCCTCTCGCTGCATCACCACCGGAAGTAAATTCCAAAGGCAAGCTATAATAATGCTCAACAGCTCTCTGCAAAACAGCATTTCTAGACAGTCCGGAACCGTTTCCAACTATTCTCTTTATTTTGGCCTTTTGCAATATTTCTTTTGGCATCATACAGTGCAAATTGTCAATCAAACTGTCACAAAGAGATTTAAACACTGAAGCTAGTTGAATATTTGACAAATCGATGTTTTCTACGCTAGCTTTGCTAGTTGGTGTATGCCTTTCACCGAGCAGTAACGGTGAGATCTTCATATTTGAATCGGGAGCATTTAATCCAAGAGCTATAAGCTTTTCCCAAACTTTAGACTGTGGAATGTGAAACCCAAATTCTAGCATCCATTGCTGAAGCATTTTTACGAAAGTTGCTAGCACATTTCCTCCATTCAAAGAAGCTGCCACCACTAGATATTTGTTATCAAAGTATGGCAAGTGTTCAATAGTATTGCATCCCAAATCAGATATTGAGTCTGAAACAATAGCGAGTTGGGCCGAAGTTGATATATTCAAAACTGCATCTTGCTCTGTCTCAAGAGTGGAAATTATAGAACATTGGAGATCACCCATGGCAACACCAACGGGGGTTCCTTCTGGGATGCCATTCCATGAGCTCTTTAAAACCCCTGCCGCTTCCCCACTCTTAATGATTTTTGGTAAGAGATTTACTGGAAACTCTATGGAGCTCAAAATTTCAGTATTCCACTCATTTTCTTCAGTATTAAAATACCCCCAACTTGCAGCATTCTGGTCTGATATGACGGGAGTATCCAGATCACAGAGCATAGCCACAACAAAATCTTGCACTGTGGCTGAACAGCTGAAGTTCTTGAGTTTCTCAGGTTTGTGCTTCAGCATCCATAAGAGTGTGGCACATCCATAGCCAGAGTAGCAGTTGAGGTGTGAGTCTGGTTTCGGAAGGGTCTCCAAGAATTCTGGCTTGCATCTCGTATCCTGCCAAGTATAGAGAGCTGACATGTTTTCTCGTATTGCATCAAAACGCATGACAACACCTTCTTTTTCTATCTTCTCCCATGCCCTGAAAAATAAAGATTTTTTTCTTTAGTGTGTCACCATAAGTCATAAGTCATAAATTAGTTGGCCCATAAACATAATTATGAGCTCCAAAAAAAAATATATTCGCTCGTCATATAGTCATTATGTTAACAGTAACAGAAAACAATTACCATGAAAAATTATGTTGAACTAAATAGATGACGCCCGCAACTCCGTTGTGCCAAACTCGTTTATCGCGTGGAGCCGTACATTTTTTCGGGATAAAAGGTATCCTTTGTCTTTTCACGGGACTCAAAGTATGTCCTTACCAAATTTTAGCAAAATCGTTCAACAGCTTGGGCGTGAAGAGGTAACAAACAGACAGACAGACACACTTTCGCATATAATTAATATGGATACATAATAAAAACAGGTCTAAAAAGGAAGCTGTGTTCCTAATTAGTGTTTTTACCTGTTCCTCCACAAAACGACTCCATGCATCTGGCCACAGACGCCGATCCTGTTGACGTGGCGCAATAAATCTCTCGGCAGTCTCGACACGCAGTAATGGACCGCTGACACTATTTTGGGAACGTCCTGCTTGTTCCCTTCTATCCCCTGATCGCTGGGTATATTAGCCGCCGTATCCTTGTTCTGTTTCGCGAGAAGTTCCTTGGTAATTGGATCGTAGATGCACACTTTTACGGACGTAGTCCCAATATCCATGCCCAGGATGTACGCTTTGTCCGTCATCTTGAGCTGTTTGAATGAAGGCTGAGGATAAATATTATTTGTTTGCTAGCGTCGCGAATTACCGATAACCTCGTAATCGAAAGTGATCACTCGACAACGTACGGCACTGTCAGTCGCGGGAGAACTAATGTGGGAGGCGCGCGCTCGCCGCTCGACAGAGCGACCGTTTGGTAGCCGTATTACGTAAACTTCAATTATCTCAGTATCAACAATGTTATCGTACAATATTTATCGGCTAGTAAAAGAATGACTTCTTATATTCCTAGATACTTACCAGTTATAATTAAAGAATCATCAAAATATCGTTTAAATACGTCGCCAGCTTGGCGCTTCTGCTTCATTAGTCTCGCCCTGCCTCCCAGCAATCAAAGTCTACGATAATTTATTTCCCGCATAGCATAAATTATAATATTTTGAGTCGCAAACACAGTAGGTACTTCAGTGGCGGATTTGCCCTAAGGCCCAGTAGGCCCGGGCCTAGGGCGGCCAGATATGAAGGGCGGCAAATCGTGCAAAAAAAATTTGTAATGGGTGCGGTGCAGTGTGAAGCTAGTGGCAATGGGCGCGAATCTGGAGTCTGGACCGACGCTATAATATTTTGATAGTGAATAAGGTCTCAATATCTGAATCTCCATATACATATGTATATAAATAAAACGCACTGGAATCATTTCATGATAATAATATGTTTTTTTGTTTTTAACAAACGAAATTTTGGGAATTAAAAAACATAAACTACAAGGTCTCAACTCTCAGTTGTGTGCAGTAAAGATGCGTGGTGGCTTCTCGGTTATTAAAATTTTGCGCGGGTTCTTGTATGGCCAGATGGCTGTTTTTGGTGAGATATTTAAAGGCTCGCGTAACGTATGATTATAGTCTTCCTATTTTTGCGTTTCAAAATTATAAATAATTTCGTATAATGTTAAAAATAGTTCGTCGTTAAAAACGTTTGGCCCAGGATACCACTCGAGGTACGCCTCTCTTCAGTGGCTCATAAGTCATAAGCTGCATAACTAATGCTATTCGCGCCTAAGAACAATTTTACAGGACGTCTGCATAATCTTTTAGTATAATACAAGTAATCTAGGAGGAATGGGTGGGTTATAGATAGGTAATTAACACGTTCGCTGTGAAGCAAGGCATTATATGCCTGGTTGATTGCTTTCAGTCTGTGCGTGTTCTAAAATCGTGTCTTTTTGCAAGGTGCGGGCGCTGTAACTCGAGAAGTACTACGTGTACGAGAGAGATAGTTTTATATCTAACACCCATTTTTAAAGCTTATGACTAGGGCCCGGATTTGTATGTAAATACCATAGACATCAGAACCTATATGGACACGAAATGACCACGAAAGACGCATGCCTTCAAAATTTGTAAACTAAAAAAGGCGGATTTTACTAGAGATGTCACTGAATAATAATAAAAAATTGAAATCGATACTTTTCCAAATAATTTGTGGACTAGAATGGCGGATTTTACTAGAGACGTCACTGAATAAAAAAACTTAATATCCATATCGATATTTTTTTGACATCTCTAGTAAATCCGCCTTTTTTAGTTTACAAATTTTGAAGGCATGCGTCTTTCGTGGTCATTTCGTGTCCATATAGGTTCTTATGTCTATGGTATTTACATATAAATCCGGGCCCTACTTATGACGTTTAACGATTAAAAAATGTACCATGTTTTTTAAACATAGTTCGCACTGAATTAAAATTGAATAAGCTCAGTGCGAATACCAGGCCTTGATTTGTAGGCCTGGTAGCCGCACTGAACGGGCGAGGGGCGTGCGCGCCGCGGCTAGTGCTGTCGAATGCTTTGTTTGTTGTCGATAGAGCGCAAGTGTTTGCAGTTGTGATATTTACGTTTTAATTGCGTGGTAAATATTAAAGTGTTGTGAAATGGCGTCAAGTAATATTGTTTCGAGTAGTGACAAAGTCTTTGATATATTATTTCCCGTTAGACCTGTTATTAAGCCAAAAAAAAATCGAAAAGAAGAATGCAGCTCGAGAAAAGCATCAGCACAGCATTGAATCAGTTTTTTCTTATCATTATCCATCCTTAATATTATAAATGCGAAAGTGTGTATGTCTGTTACCCCTTTACGCCCAAACTGCTAAACCGATTTTGCTGAAATTTGTTATGGAGATACTTTTTTTTTCGATTTTCATCCTGGAAAAATGTACGGTACCCGCGCGATAAACTAATTTTAGCACAACGGAGATGCGTGTGTCATCTAGTTCTTAAAAAAATTGTCGATATGATGCATTTGTTTTACTGTCCCATCCCTATTATTATATCTTTGTAGCGCTTGAACAGGTCTGGTAAACCTGGCATCTCTTTTTTAAAAAAAAAAGGCATCAAGTTTCTGCCCAATTCCCGGGCGAAGATAGTTTCAAATACTTAGGTCCACTAATGAACTTTATACACGTGAAATTTCATTTATTCAATCCTAGCATGGTTAATCTTGGGTTCATATTTCTATGAACAGTTTTCACCAGGTCATTAAAACCTCGTTCGCATACGATGAAACCTTATTACCAGATCGAAAATACCTGGTATCGCATGGTATGCTACAAAAATCAGTCTCGCAGCTAACGTGTTAAAAATAAAACCTAAAACCTTTATGTTTTATTTTTCCAAAAATATTCTAAACTAGCTTTATAAGCTAACTTTTAGTTATACAATTTTCGGAATCAATTAAAAATGGGAATAGAGTAATTCATAAATTATGTTACATCTAGTAATGATGGGTGCTGGCGAAGGGGCGGCACATGGCCTACAGCGGCCAGGACTGCAAATCCGCCACTGACGTACTTATATTATCTCTATATTCCCCACCGAATCTCCTTTATGAATCTGACCTTTTGGGGTTAACCGACCTAATCGCGTCGTCCCGCGATCGTCTATCGTCCCAGCAATCAGCATGACTAAGAAAATATATTATATCCGTTCACATATTTTAAGCGTTTTTTGCGTTACAATTTGTTACACAGCTTATATCTCCTTTGTTAAAATTACGAATAAAAAATAAATTAAAACTATTTGTAAGTATGAATTGAAAAACAAGCTCTCTTTAATACATATAAGAAGTAGTATCAAGAAACGAACAGCTGGCCAGCAGTTATTAATGTGATGCATCATGAATGGTCTATTTCGTATGTCGTAGTAAAAACTTTACTGCAATGCGGCTGGCGCGTCAGCGTTCTGGGCTATTAACGTTCAAATTCATTTTATCATAAGAATAACTGCTAACGACTCATCAAATAGCTGGCGTGAATAATGTCACGTATGGCATCAGCTGATCTCCCCAGTCCCGATTCATCAGTGATTCACATTTTACTCAAACCTAGCCAAATCCGAAAGGATAATTAGAAACATTTATTTTAAGGAATTTTAAGGCATTAGTTTAAAGCCAAACGTTTTGGTACAGTCTGTTATCTGGTGGACTGGTTATTGAAAAGTTAGATCTCATATTTTTTCGCCGCTTTCACATTAGTCATTCAGTGGCTATTTATTTTTAAACATTCTGTGCTTCGCACTGAGATGTCTCATCTAAAATGACGCCACAAATTAACTGTCTGATCGGTGATCCCTAAAAGAGATGGCAACAATCCATAATGTCAGCTGAAATTAACGTTTAGCATGTTAAACATTTATAAAATTATTTATTTTATCAAACAGAACACAAACGATCCTAAAAATAGGCTGCTCTCTAGCTGAGATGAGGAATAACCCTCTTAATAATAGATTGAATTGAACACTTGTAATTAATGTTAGGTAGGTATATCGTGTAAAATTTTAGTTTGGTATTTGTTTAATAAAATAACCACTAAAATATAAAAGTAACATAGCATATAAGCCTGATACCTTCGTAGTACTTAGGTAGTATGTTTGATTGATAGAACTACGTTCAAATGATGTAAGAAGAGTCGCGCTTTTGCAACATTATTCAATGCCCTTACGCCCTTCGATCACTAATTTACGTGATCGAATATATTATGTGATCGAAGCTTACGCCACAATAAAACTAGGATAAACTCCGATCCCTAAAACTATAAATTCCCACAAATAACCTAATCAACCTATTAATCTAATCAAAAATAGTTTCCGTATTTCTCCGATCTTTTATGTCCACAAAAAATAGCCTATGATCCTTCACGTGGTCTACTTCTTATCTGTGCCAAATAACAGAAAAATTGCTCCAGTAGTTCGTGAGATAAGTCCTTTCAAATAATTTCCCCCGTTTTTTCCACATTTTCCTCTTATTTCTTCGCTCCTATTAATCCTCCTATTAATTTTTTTTTATCATTTAGCCTCTTTTTCCAAATTGTCTGTTTTGCAGTGTTATAATTAAGAATTTTCTTGTTTAATATATAGTCTCTTAAATCGATGTGCCTGTTGGCAAAGGCCTCCTCCAGATCTTTCCAGTATTTTCTATCCTGTGCTACTCTTGTCTAGTAGGGTCCAGCAGTTAGTTTAATTTCGTCTTCCCATCTCATGGCGGGTCGACCTCTTGTCCTTTTGCCATCTCTTGGATACCACATAATGACTCTCTGACTCCATCGACTTTGTTTGCATCGTACAGTGTGCCCTGTTCATCTCCATTTTAGCATATCTATATGTCTGAGGATGTCGACTACTTTAGTTTTCATCCTGATTGTTAGGCTAAGCTGTCGGTCTTGCAGTTTGCACTCCATCATGCTGCGCTCCATGGTTCTCTGGCATTTTGCTAGTTTATCTCTATGCACTTTGGAAAGGGACCATGTTTCAGAGCCATAAGTTAGACAGGGGAGGACACAAGTATTAAAAGTCTTGCTTTTTATACGCAAGCTTAGGTCTTTGCTTTTAAGAATCTCTTTTAGTGACCAAAATTTGTTCCAACCATGTGCTATTCTTTTTTCTATTTCTTTGTTCATTTGGTCCTCGAAGGAAATTATCTGTCCAAGGTAAGTATAGTTTTTGACATATTCTAGTTTGTAGTCATTGACTGTTATGTCTTGGTTTGCAGAGTTTGTCATCACCTTGGTCTTACTGGTGATCAATTCTAAGCCTACGTTTTTGCTGGCGGCTGTTAGATCGCTCAGCATAAATTGCAATTTGTCAGGGTCTTCTTCAAATATGTATAACAATATCATCAGCTATAGGAGTTAGGTATATTTTAATATATATTTATATATTTTAATAGCTAGGTATATTAAAATATACCTAGCTTCTATTATTCCTCGATAAATGGCCTATCTTACACTGAAAGAATTTTTCAAATCGGACCAGTAGTTCCTGAGATTAGTGCGTTCAAACAAACAAACTCTTCCGCTTTATAATATTAGTATAGATTTAGCCAAGCAAAGCTATAATAGATATTTATTATATTATTATGGAATGGATCCATCGTCGATGAATTTATTCATGATTCTGAGTACAATTTCCATTTCGTATCGTAAACATGAAAATTGTTTTGATCATGAAGCAATCGATTTACAAATACACGACCGAACGCTTGTTTCATAATGTTTTAGTATGCCATTTTGAAAGCTCTTATACTCTGACCTTATGCTGAAAATGTTTCTAACCAAGAAGCAAATAATGAATTAATAGTTAAAATTAGTAAATACTTAACAACTACAAGCCGTTTGTAACCTGGCTGAATCAGATTAAACGACTTGGTTAGCTACCTCCTTTAGATCCCCATGATTCCTGGATACATTCTTCAGTTTTTAGATCTCTTTGTATTACGTACCATGTATACTAATACTTTCTCTACTTGCCTTAACCGATATTTTAATAATATTGATAGGTACTTATAAGTATTAGTATAATTTTATTTGAGGAGGAATAATATGCCAGATGCCTGAAATTTTTAAGCCAGAGACTTTTTTTTTTTGGTTTGATTCGTCCCATTCAGGACATTAAGCCAGAGACTAGCGAGTGGCATCATCGCTATCATCGTTAGCTATTTTCGTTTCAATTAGTTGAAGAAAAGTTTGTTTATAATAAATAATTTGAAATGTTATAAACAAACTCAGGCTTGGTTTACGATTTAAAGATATTCTAAAGATATTTGTACTAAAATAATATTTCTGTTGCGATGCCTGAAATATTTTTTCTCTAACTTTTTTCTTAGCTTTAGTACGGTCTGTAGTCCTAGCACGGCGACCAGTAGAAATGCGAAAGTATAGACAAACTATGGACATAAACTTAAAGTGCCGTTCCGATCTTTACCATGGCTAATCGCGACCGACAAAAATTTAATTAAAAATTAAAATGCCACTTTATGACAGACTATAGTATATTATGTCATAAAGTAGGATATTATTTGATTTTTTAGGACTATAATAGTCTGTCATAAAGTGGCATTTTAATTGAATTTTTCGGAATGAAAAATGATCGGAACGGCACCTTAAGTTTATCTCCACCACTGACCTCTATTGTATTATAGAGGTCAGTGATCTCCACAGTTTGTGAGTTGTGACTATATCTATAGTCTGTCATAAAGTGGCATTTTAATTGACTTTTTCGGAACGAAAAATCATCGTAACGGCACCTTAAGTTTATCTCCACAGTTTGTCTATACTTTCGCATTTCCACTAGTCGCCGTGCTAGGGCTACTGGTGTCTAGATCACTTACATAGTTTAATTCAATCGAATAAATGGTTCTCGAGTTGCTGTTCCTCCACAGTTATATTCGAAACACTGAAAATAGAATTCTAGATTTATACAGTAGAGTTCAACATCGAACACACACGATTGTCAGTTGCCGCGTGTTCCATTTCCAAGTTTCAACTTTATGAATGTTCTATGGTTTCATTTCCAGATTTCCTTACCCAAAGAGCAAAAATATTGTTTTTGTAATTGCCAACGGCAAAGAAAGTTCACCAGCCAAATTCTAAATGGCCGAGAATATCAGATCCATTTAGCTTCGAATTGATTTAAGACAGGCCCCACCCAATATTGCATCAGTTTCAGCCACAACACTTTTAACCTAGCGGGTTTCAGCAATCCGAAAAACTAATAATACAATACCATTCGAATTGATTTAAGACAGGCCCCACCCAAGTTCAGCAATAAACAATAATACAATATCATACCATTTCAAGAGCACTCTTTCAATAAAATTTTATCTTATCAACCAATTTTCACAGGGATAGAATATAGAATATTGTTAACTCAATTCATCCACTGATAAGTGAGAGAGATAAGTTTAATCAATTAATTTTATCAGCAAGTATTTGTAAATTCATCTCCAGAGTTTAAATTCTGTTTATTTAAGAATGCCATGTTAGTATGTTCTACTTTCCGAATATGCGATAAACTACAATGTTCTGATCATATTGGTCAAGCATTGCCTTTCTTGTCAGGGCAGAGCTAGAGGGCTAAATGAATGCTATTATTTTTACTGAGATTTAATAATTTTATTTCTTTTTACAGACCACATTCAAAATGGGTAAAAAAAGCAAAAAGGCAGATAAAACCTCCGAGATGAATGAATCACAATCTGAAACGGTAGCTGTGGAAGAAAATATAACAAAAGATAAAAAGTTGAGGAAAAGAAAAAATAATAATGAATCTTCAGATTTAGTAGTAAATGAAGAAACTCCTGTAGAAGTGCCTCTAAATAAAGAAAAGAAATCAAAGTCTAAAAAGAAGTTAAGTGAAAGTATAGAACCAGATAAAGAAGCCACTGAAAATCAGAAAACATCAGACTTTACAACTAAAAAATCTAAACAAATTGAGCAGATAGAAGAAAGTCAAGAAAAAAAGACGGCTAATAAAAAGGATAAGGTGAAAAATAAAAATAGCTTGAAACAAAACGATCAAAACAAAAGTAAAAATAGAAAAATAATTTTTGAAGAAGATACAGGCGAAGCCATAGAAGTTTCAAAAATCAAATCAGACAAAAATGATATTGATGATCTTAAGGAGGAAGACGTAAAAGACGAAGATATTGATCAGTTCTGCAATGAAATAACTGAGGAAGACAATGCGCAATACGAAAATTGGGTACAATTAATTGAAGCTAAATTAAAAAGCAATAAATCAAAGTCAAAGACATAAACATGTTGTATTTAATTTTCCTTGTAGTGTAATGTGTAACTTATGCCGTTCTTCAGGATCAGGGCTCGTACCACGAAACCGTTTTGAGACTCAAACAATCGAACAAGAATGCCGCATCCTACTCTAACAAACGTGAAATGACGTTAGAGCAGGACGCGGCATTCTCGTCCGATTGTTTGAGTCAATTGAAATCGTGCGATCACGGTATGTTCCCACTTCCCTAATGGCGCCTCTTCACAATCGGCGATTGTGTACAGGGGCTACTCGCCTGTAGTCGGCCATGATCGTCCATAGTCGTCGTCGTGATCGCCGCGATCGGTGACTTGTCGGTTTTTTGGACACGCATCAAAGGGAATCGCGTGTAGTCGGCAGCGCGTGCCCACACGATCGCCGATCATTCATTCACCGGAGGACAGCGGAGCCGTGCGTACGTCCGTCGCGTCGCGTCGGCTTTTGTTTATAAAAAAAAGTTAGTGCAAGTGCAAAACCATGGCTACTGGGCGGTCAAATGGAAGAGACATTTAAGTTCATAGAACTTTATCAAAACCACCCAGTAATATGGAATCCCAAACATAAATTTCACAAAGATAAAAATAAGGTTAGTATGTAACTTAGATAGGTATTTATTTATCGTTATTATGAAGTTTACAATACAGGGTTACTGGTATTGGTAATAACCTTATAAGGGTGGTTTTAGTACATCTATATTCTATACCAACAACTTTTATTCTACGACTTTTGGAAATTCGCGAAAAAAAAAATCTGCTGTTCCATACATTTTGTCGAAAATTTTCCATACTTTTGTATGGCATAGCTGATTTTTTTTCGCGAATTTCCAAAAGTCGTAGAATAAAAGTTGTTGGTATAGATGTACTAAAACCACCCTTAAAAGATTATTACCAATACCAGTAACCCTGTATTGTAAACTTCATAATAACGATAAATAAAAACCTATCTAAGTCAAACACCTCCACGTCCATCTTGGTGGCTTGCCGCGCAATGAATGAACGCGGACGATCGTGTGGATGCTTGCACGATGATCGTGGCGATTACATTGCCGATCACAGGCGATCAACGAGTGCCGATCATCGCCGATTGTGAAGAGGAGCCATAAGTATCAGGAACTCAGGACTCAGGAGTTCGAGACTCTGGGAGGCTCATGAGCAGAAATCGGAATGTTATAATATTGTTATAATTATATTGTACACATGCACCGCAATATAATTTACAGTTTATACGCTAGCGCAAAGTACCTACCTATAGAGTTCATTTTATAATACTTCATAAATACACTAAGCCATCCTCTATATCCGCTATCCCCAACCCGCGGGCCGCATGCGGCCCGCCGGGACTTTATTTGTGGCCCGCGTGATGTTAAAAAATTTTGAAATTCACGCCCACCGGCAAAATAACGTAAAGTCTACGTGATAATCGTTACATTTTTTTCACTTTAAAATTGTTAATTTTGAAGAATGTTATTTTTTAACCCTAAAAAATTTTTGTTGCGGCCCGCGACAACAACACCAAAACATGTTTGTGGCCCGCATGAAGAAAAGGTTGGGGACCACTGCTCTATACGATTTACAAATACACGACAGAACGCTTGTTTCATAATGTTTTAGTATGCCATTTTGAAAGCAAAATATCTATAATAATAAATCAGTGTTTTTCAATCTGTGGGTCGCGACCCCTAGGGAAGCCTTACTCGGGGGGTCGCCGCACACTGGTCCCAAAGTAAAATAAATGGGACATTAAGAATTTTCGGATCGAAGGTCAACGGATCAGGCTGATTTTTTTTTTGTAGACAGCTGATGCAATTACAAGTCACTTTTATAGATATCGTTTTTTTTTAAATATGCCGTATCTACAGAGATAGAAAATAATAATAAAAAAAATTGTATGGACGAAATCATAATTTTGTCATTTTAATCTTTGTTCAAACGTATTCAAAATAAATTCATAGCACAGCTTATAGAGGGACTCTTGTCGTACATTTTTGTCATAGACACTCAACTGCGATTTTTGCGCCTTTTAGAGCTACAGCCACTTTAATTTTTTTTGTCAGCGGATGAGGCTGATTTTTTTTGTAGCATCTGATGCAATTACAAGTTACTTTTATAGATGTTGTTTTTTTCAAAAATGCCTTATCTACAGAGAAAAAAAAATATGAATTATTTTTTGTATGGACGAAATCATAATTTTGTAATTTTCTTCCAATATTCAAACGTATTCAAAATAAATCATTGCACAGTTTTGTTATAGACACTTAACTGCGATTTTTGTGCCTTTAGGAGCTACAGGTACTTTAATTTTTATTGTTTTGTATAATTCATTTCTGAGTATTTCATATAGTTTTTAATAAATATTGTTAAGGATAGACAAATAATAATGTTTTGTTTTCTTTATTGACAAGTAACTCTTTCTAATGTCTTATTCATAAAAAAGCCTATATATACTAAAACTAAACAAATTAAAGTAGAAATCTCAAAACATGTACATACAGGTAAATTATTTTATGACTCATCCAGTTTGCAAACATTGTTTGGTAATGACTCATTGCCTAATTGGTAATTACCTCTATACTTGGAATTTGTGCTCTGTTTTGTTATTCAGCGCTAGCGAACGCTTCGAAAACGCTAAATAATAAATAGGCACATAGATTGCAATTCAAATTTTCCCTTCCGAGTACTTTTACGGGCTTAGGACAGTCAAAATACAAACTTGTATGATTATAATTATAGGTAATGTATCAACAATAGTAGAAATCTCAAAACGTGTTTGTACATCTAAATTATTCCTTCGATCGTGGAAAAACGAGACACAATAAGGCTATTGTGAAAACCGATCATGAAAGCCTCATATTACTTCAAGTAGTGGGGGTAATTAGACAATGAGTTATAAAAAAATGCTTGCAATACGGATGACTCGCGCAATAATCCTTCGAGCCCCAAGCGGTCGCATTCGACCGCGATAACAATAGAAGCCTTACTATTGTTATCGCGGTCGCATAACAATAGAAAGTCCCGGGCTTCGAGCCCCAAGCGGTCGCATGCGACCGCGATAACAATAGAAAGCCATTCTATTGTTTTTTAATTAGACAATGAGTTAGCCTTCTATTGTTATCGCGGTCGCATGCGACCGCTTGGGGCTCGAAGGATTATTGCGTGAGTCATCCGTATTGCAAGCATTTTTTTATAACTCATTTTCTAATTACCCCCACTACTTGAAGTAATATGAGGCTTTCATGATCGGTTTTCACAATAGCCTTTTTGTGTCTCGTTTTTCCACGATCGAAGGAATAATTTACATGTACAAACAAACAAACCTATATAATCATACAAGTTTGTATTTTGACGGTCCTAAGCCCGTAAAAGTACGAATTATTTAGCGTTTTCGAAGCGTTCGCTAGCGCTGAATAACAAAACAGAGCACAAATTCCAAGTATAGAGGTAATTACTAATTAGGCAATGAGTTATTACCAAACAAAATTTGCAAACTGGATGAGTTATAAAATAATTTACCTGTACGTACATGTTTTGAGATTTCTACTTTAATTTGTTTAGTTTTAGTATATATAGGCTTTTTTATGAATAAGACATTTGAGTTACTTGTCAATAAAGAAAACATTATTATTTGTCTATCCTTAACAATATTTATTAAAAACTATATGAAATACTCAGAAATGAATTATACAAAACAATAAAAATTAAAGTACCTGTAGCTCCTAAAGGCACAAAAATCGCAGTTAAGTGTCTATGACAAAACTGTGCAATGATTTATTTTGAATACGTTTGAGTCTTGAAATAAAATGACAAAATTATGATTTCGTCCATACAAAAAATAATTTATATTTTTTTTCTCTGTAGATAAGGCATATTTGAAAAAAACAACATCTATAAAAGTAACTTGTAATTGCATCAGATGCTACAAAAAAAAATCAGCCTCATCCGCTGACAAAAAAAATAAAGTGCCTGTAGCTCTAAAAGGCGCAAAAATCGCAGTTGAGCAACATGACAAAAATGTACGACAAGAGTCCTTCTATAAGCTGTGCTATGATTTATGTTGAATACGTTTGAATATTGGAAGAAAATTACAAAATTATGATTTCGTCCATACAAAAAATAATTCATATTTTTTTTTCTCTGTAGATAAGGCTTATTTGAAAAAAAACAACATCTATAAAAGTAACTTGTAATTGCATCAGATGCTAAAAAAAAAATCAGCCTCATCCGCTGACAAAAAAAATTAAAGTGCCTGTAGCTCTAAAAGGCGCAAAAATCGCAGTTGAGTGTCTATGACAAAAATGTACGACAAGAGTCGCTCTATAAGCTGTGCTATGATTTATTTTGAATACGTTTGAATCTTGGATAAAAATGACAAAATTATGATTTCGTCCATACAATTTTTTTTAATTATTTTTTATCTCTGTAGATACGGCATATTTGAAAAAAACGACATCTATAAAAGTGACTTGTAATTGCATCAGCTGTCTACAAAAAAAAATCAGCCTGATCCGTTGACCTTCGATCCGAAAATTCTTAATGTCCCATTTATTTTACTTTGGGACCAGTGTGCGCCGACAGAAAGAAAAAGTTGAGGTATAATTAACGTGACCATACGTCCCGCTTTGGGCGGGACAGTCCCGCTTTCAGGCAGTCTGTCCCGCTGTCCCCCACGAGGCCGAAATTGTCCCGCTTTTGCAAACAGACCAAACGACAATAATTTAAAAGTATTTTTATGTTTGAAATGCCTGTGCAATGCCTGGAAGTAACGACTAACGCATACATACAACAAACGTGATTATTCTGCCATATTGCGCCAAATTACATAGAAATTGCTCCAGTAGTTCGTGAGAAAAGCCATTTTCCTCTGTTTCCTTCGCTCCTATTTGTCTTGGCTTGATAAAATATAGCCTAAAAGCCTTCGGACTCGATAAATGAGCTATCTAAAACTGACAGAATTTTTCAAATCAGACCAGTAGTTTCTGAAATTAACGCGTTCATACAAACTCTTCCGTTTTATAATAATAAAGTTAATAATAATAATGTAAGATGGGCACTTTGAAATACATAATTATTCATAACTATTGAGGGGGGGGGGGGGGGGGGGATTATTTAACTGTCCCGCTCTGACAAAAAAAAATATGGTCACGTTAGGTGTAATACATATTATACTAGCGGTATAATAGATTTAAAATATACCAAACTTCGCCGTTTATGGACCGATTTTCATGATTCTTTTGTTGTTGTACAGGGTTGAATCCGAGGTTGGTACCATGTTAACAAAAGTGGTGATCTGATGATGAGATTCATGAGGAATCGAGGGGACTCCCTGAAATTTATATGGGAACATATGGTGATTTCGATTTTTTCTGAAGTATTTCAGGCATATATTACCAAAAAGTAAGATTTTGCACCAGGATATACCCTGGTTCTGAAGGTACCCAACAGAACTTTTGAATCCTTATAGATACAAGTTTGAGGATTTTGGCTTTATTTAAACTACTCCAAGCAAATCCTACATTATTTCTGCTGAACATAGGCTAAATTTTATTTTGGAAAAAATAGGGTTTCGTAAGATATTTGGGTTTTTCGGACGCCAGGTGAAAAAATCAACCAGAAAAGTTACTTATTTTGCGTACGCTGCCGAAACTATAAAAGATAGAACCATAAAATGTTCTAAGTATTGTAGATTTTATAAATATCTACAAAAAAGTCCGCGACACACTATACTTATCTATGTCGAGTGAGGCACAATAACCATTTTTTTATTTAAAAATCTTGAATTTTTTTGGACATTTAAACGCGTTTATTTCACTCATGCCATTAATCCTTATCAAAATAAATTATTTCATCACTAAGTACAGTTTATGTTGATAAAATTTGGTCTTTGAATGATTAAAATTGGACGTTTGGTTTTGAAATTATGGCAAAATTAAAATATTACGATAGTGGGCGTCACCAAGCGGGATGCGCTTGCGGGAGGAAGACAAGCTGTGCAGTGTGCAGTGTGCTGCGGGGCTAAAATGGTCGCTTTGAAGAATCATGATATGAATCATAATATGATTCATTTTTCTAAAATCGCAAAATGCAACTCTGCTTGCAATTCATTTCTGAATTTTTGTACTGATTTGACATTTATCAGTTTGACAGTTTTGATGATTCATTTGCTGAATTGATTGAGAGGAATTGCTAAATGTGACCATTTTAGCCTCGCAGTTGTGTACTGTACACCCTTCGGATAATGACTGCGTCCGCGCTCCGCGTCGTCGATGTCAGTGTCGGAGTCTGTGAATTGACCTGGGAATTATTTTGCTGACCGAGTCTTTCCTGGGTAGGCTTTTTGCAGCCGTAACCGACATCCACGCGGGCGGAGCCGCGGGCGACCGCTAGTATAATATGTACAACTCGACAACAAGCTATAATATTATAGCCTTGTCGTCTCATATTATGTTACTAAAAAGGGTAAAATTATTATTTTTTAACAAAAAATTAAAACCCACTTCCAAGGTAAAAACAAAAGTAATACTTATTCTTAATCTAAAAAGAACCAAATAATTATTATTTCTTATTATAGTGGCGTCTTCAGACTTCGCCTAAACCTCAACTATTTCTGTACTCAATCTTCATGCTTTTGAAGTCGGTACTAGGGGTCTCAATACCGGATCATTTAAGCAAAACCGGTATTTTCGGCATTAGCTCCAGACCAATACCGGTGATCCGGTATTTTCGATATTTTCGGGATTAAAGCTAAATTTGTTAAGATCTCACATATTTTAAATAATATGAACTGTTATTATGCTTCGTTCAAACCTACGCGACCAAGCGACTGCGAAGCGGGAGCGTCAATACAAAACACACATTTGACAACTTGACGTAACTTGACGCTCCCGCTTCGCAGTCGCTTGGTCGCGTAGGTTTGAACGAAGCCTTATAGATATCCAATATGTAAAGCAAATAAATAGAGTTTAATACTTGCTTATAAGTTATAATGTTAATTTATTTCTACAAATACATAATATTTCGATTTTGTATAGAACTAGGCACTCATTTAGATCTCAATTCTTTTTGCAGCTCTCCGTTTTATTTATTTTTATATAAAATAAGGGGGGCAAACGAGCAAAGGGTTACCTGTTGGAAAGCAACTACCGTCGCCCATAGACACTCGCAACATCAGCAGAGCTGCAGGTGCGTTGCTGGCCTTTTAAGAGGGAATACGCTCTCTTCTTGAAGGTTTGCAGGTCGTATAGGTCCGGAAATACTGCTGGTGACAATTCGTTCCAGAGTTTTACAGTGCGCGGCAGAAAGTTACGCGAGAAACGCACGGTGGAAGACTGCGACTCATCAAGGTGATGAGGATGGTATATTTTTCGCGTGGGACGATGGCGAAAAGTTGCAGGTGGTATGATTCCGAACAATTCCTCAGAGCACTCCCCATGATACAACCGATAGAGGATGCAGAGTGAAGCTAATCTCGGCGTAATTCCAAGGGATCCAAGCTGTTTGAAACACTATGGCAGTCAACAATTCGAGCAGCCCTTCGTTGGATACGATACAGAGGGAGCAGTTGGTATTTTGTCGCCCCTGCCCAACGATGAGAACAGTAGGTATTCCATATGAGGCCAAACCTGCACCTTGTAGAGTTGTAAGCGTTGGTGCGGACCGAAATACTGTCTCGCTCTGTTAAGAACACCAAGCTTCTTCGACGCTAACTTGGCCTTGCCCTCTAGATGATATCGGAACTGGACTTCGCTCGATATGTATATGCCAAGTATTTCAATGCTAGGGGAGATTGTTAATGAGGATATACGACCATTGATGACTTTTTTAGTGGGGAAACGCGCAGACTTGTGTCTTGGCGGGGTTGATTTATTGGACTAAGTTACATCTACCTTTTTTTGTTTGTCCAATGAATTCTCTATTTTAGACACAAGTTCGTTTCGACTCTCAATGACGGAGAAATATTATGAGATATCAGCATCAACAGACAACTGCTCCCCTACCATGACATCTTATAGCAGTATTACTTTATATTACTTTCAGATTCCGCACAAACAAAAAACATAGCTATGGTTATATAAATAGAGATCATGTTTGTTTATGCGAAATTCTAAAGTAATATTAAAGGTAATACTGCTATAAGAGCTCATGGTAGGGCCCCTGAGTTTCCAAGCATTCATCGTCAACTATGACCTTAACGCTTCTATCTGCTAAGAATCTTTTGACCCACTTGCATAATGTCTCGGGGAGCCCATATGATAGCAGCGCTTTATGCCAAACCC